>VZTY01015800.1:211031-235575 GCA_013400935.1 Turnix velox
ATCCCTGGCTGTGGCAGGAGAGTTGGATCTAGATGATCTTTAAGGTCCCTTCTAACCCAAACCATTGTATGATTCTATGTTTCTATGATTCTGTGACTTGTTTTGTACTTTTTTGCTTTACAAATCTGAGCTTTCTGGTGAAACTTACGGGGAAAACAGCTCTCAGTGAAATTTCTGGTAACTGAACTCAGTCTTACTATATGTTTCTCAGCTTCATACAGAGAGAGCTGAACATTCATATAACTAAATGCTTATAAATGTGCACAAGAATTTTTTCTTCAGATACAGAGTAGGCACTAAACCACTTGACCTACAAAGTTAAGTTTTCAGTTCTTGGTTTATCTGAAAGCTCACCTAAAAAGAGAAAGAAAATGAAGACCCACAATGTACAAATGAATATCAGGTACTGCTCTACAGCTCTACTATCACCTTTCTCTAATATTTGAGATTGAAAAAACAGAGGAAGGCATCTGAGGAACAAAATTTTATCCCTTTAAATAAGAGTGTTTCAATCAAAGAGCCTCATATTGCACTAATGTATTTGTATATCATTACAGAAAATCAGTGGGAAGGGAGGAAACATTCCAAGAAACATTCAATATTTTGTTGTACAGTAAGAAGGCTAAAAGGCTCCCAAGGTTTGCAACACAAAACACAACTGCTTCGAATCATAAACATGCACGTAAGAGAGTATTTCACCTTGGGCAACAGCAGAAAGCATTAAAACACATCTTTTATTTTACATGGTCTTTCAATCATCAGATAATCCAAGATGCACCTTCAGGTTTTTCCCTGAAGACAAACACCATGCAGCTTGGCTTAGGCCAGGAATGCTAATACTGCCTTCTGGTCCATCTTGTCAGATCTCTCTGCCACCCTACACTCACATACGCCTGTCTCTAAGCTCAGAGAGGGAATTATCTTCTCCTACAGCAAATGGGATGTCAATGCTTTCAAAAATACTCAGCATTTGTACAAGGTCATTAACATTTAATAATAAGGGCAAAGAGAAGAGCAGAAGCCAGGAATTCTAAATCCTTTACAACAAGCCACATTTCTTTCTTTAATGAATTCTTCATCAAGACAGAAAGCATATACATCAGAGCCCTTCTTCAAATGTTTCTCTCGTTTGACCCTGCTAAACACGTTCTCTGATCTGCAGACAGAGTCTTTGCTCTCTTTTAATGTATCTTTGACACCTTTCTCTAATTAAAGGCAGTAGGAACTCCAGAATCTTATTTCCAATTCAGACAGGCAGTACAGTGTGGATCACACAGCTCTCTTCCCCTCTTCCTGCATCTATAGAATGAAAACCTGCTTATTATAGACAGGTATGATGACTTCTTCTTTCTTGGGTGGGATTTTTTCAAAGCATTTTTACAAGACTCATTCTTTTTCTCAGTGATACTTTGTATCTCTTCATTAAAGCTACTGCATTCCAATAGAAAACAATTAACAAGGTCAAGTTGAAAGTTTGTGAAAGCTGCACTTACACATCACTTGCTACTGTAATTCACTATCAGAAAGAAGGGTTTTTTTCCCCTGAAAAAGTGAACCACTTCATCTCTTTCTGCCACCAAATGAAGAATATGGCCATTCCCCTTTTTTCTGAATACTGTAACAGCATACAGAATCACAGTGTCTTCGTTACAGAGTTAGGCAAGAATGGAATATGGATCACAGGAATAAAACCTGCCTTTCAAGAAATTTTATAATAAAGCATAGATTTCTCTTATAACTGTACTTCCACTTGCCAAGATTTGCTGCTTTACTGAGTACAACAGTCCCTTTTTAAGTTGCTTATTTGTTAATAGCTCTGGAATATGAATGAAGCTTGTGCATACAAAGGTAGAGAAAATGAATAGAAATGAAGTGTCATTGCAGCTGAGGCAATGCCAAGGTGACCTTGTCCTTCTGCTTAACTCTTACTTTGTTAAGGATCTGAAGAAATAATTCTTTTACTGACTCAATAACACTGAACTCTCCTAGCTACCTAGATCTCATTTTCTATTGCAGATTTCCACTTCCTTTGCAGGCTGGATATCCACTACGCATATTAGCAGTATCACTCCAAGTCTACCATGTCCCTACAGTCCTTCATAAAAATCCTTTGATGACCCCTCTCAGAAGCATGGCTTGGAGCCAGACACATCTCTGGCCCAAACCAATACTGCCCTTTTTCACACAACTTTTGCCTTGCAGATTTTTGTGGGCTCAGCAGCAACACTCACCTTTCATTTGCTGCTGACAATGCACAGAATTGCACGATCCAGAGTTGGCTTCTCCATCTGAGGATGCATCGTCCCCATCGATGTTAATCTCTTCAGTGATAATATCTGGGCCCAGTTTTGCCATATAAAGCATACTAATTCTTTTCAAGGTCTTGTTTTCTTTGTTCAGCTGAAAGTTGAGAAGCACAAACAGTAAGAAGCTAGTTTGACTGTCTTTAAGCCTCTGTGCAAAGGAAAAAAGAAGTCAATTGTATTTTTTTTCCTCCCTCTTAATTAAAAGATCTATCAAAGAAAACAAAGTGACATTAGATTAAATGCTCCATTCAACATTAAAATGGTCTGAAGATGGGAAGCTTGTCTCTTTCTCTTCTGAGGAGGCTTGAATGAGACATGATGCCTCATCCATGCCCTTCTTTTCTCTCTAGTAATTCTAACTAATAAATACCCTGTGTCAAATCAAATCAACTATCAAGCATTACTTGTGATAGCAGCTTCAGCTCCTTAGCCTTTACCATGTACCAGCATCAACAGGAGTCCTAACTGAATGACCTGAAAAAGAGATTGTGCTCCTGAAAGCTTACCACAAAATTATTTTGAATTATTTTCAGATTATTACTGCAGAGTCAATAAATATAAGATAAAAACCATATCATAAATCAATTCCTTATTGCTCAAACCACAAGGCAGAAACCACTCTGGGCTGGATGCTTAAAGACATGCCTGGTTGGTGAATGACATGGAAGAGGTTCTGTAAGTCATCTCACTTGACCAAGGTGCCAGGAAAACATAACCAGAGGTCACCGCAAATGTTTTATTCCCATAATTTCTTCCTGCATTCAGACACCCCATGCCAGCAGCTCTCAGCAAGCACAGCACAGACTCAGGGGCATTCAGACATGTACTGGGGTGACTGCCAGGACAAGAATGAGTTCCAGCTTTCTACTACATGCTGAAGTCAACATGCACTTCAGATGTCCAGTGCTTAGTTGGAAATAAAATGCATACTGAACAGTTAAGCTGACCCTGAAGTTTTACCTAATCATCTTTGATCCCACATTTCCTCAGTCCTCCAAGTATTTACTCAAGGCATGTACTCAAGGATTGCTTCATTTCAATTCCACAGTATGAAACTGAGCAGGAGGAAAGGGTGGTGTAAGGAATCTTATTTTGTCAGCTTAGAAACAAACCAGCTTTGGCACAGCAGACCCACAGGGTAAAGCCACTCTTTGAACTGCCCCTGTATGTGCATTACAGAAAAAGGGTAGAAAAGAAGCAAAGTTGCATAAATACATTCATTTTCTTACTTATATGCTGATTGTCTATCTTATGAATTCTAATATAGTGTCATTATGCAAACAATTAAGTAAATACCTCCAGAAAGTACATTGCTAATGCATCTAAATTAAAGTGATTTCTTGCTGGTGTGATTTTTACAGTATCTAAGGATGTACTTTGGGCAAGGGATGGGGAGGAAAAAAAAAGAAAAGGAAAAAAAAAAAGGCAGTCAGCATTGCTAATGAAATTTGGTTCAAAATTGCTGTAATCCATTTTCTGATGAAGTGGCTCAGATGCATTTTACACGACCAAAAATATATAACAGAGAGATAAAAACATTCTTTAATAATAATGCACTTCTGATGAGATGGAATATAGAAAATTACACACTTGCTAAATTCATCAGACTAGACGCAATCAACAGAGCAGCAGAGGTCACCTTTCCCCTGCCCTCGCTTTGCTTTCATAAACAATCACCTGAAATGTAATGCAGTGGTTGACTTTTTCCATTTGATTTAGACACTGAAATGCTCATTATTGTTTTATATCTCACACAGAACAGTTCTAGAACTTGTTTTCCATTTAACCTAAATGCACATAAAAGCTAGGTATCAAGGTGTTGGTCCATGACTTATTCTTCCAAAACAGAACTAAATTTTTTTCCCCTTTAAGGTTAGGAATTGCATGTTGAATCTCATAAAGGGCTGACATTTTTTGCCACTTCAACACAATTTCACAGATCCTCAAGATTATATGAAAACATCTAAGGGACATGCATACAATCTCAAGTTAAAAACAAATAAAAAAAGGAATTGGGTAAAACAGAATGACCATAATTCTCCTCACCTTAGAAGCCAAAGCCTCAGCACTTTCACGACACGTCTTCTCAATCTCAAGATGGTTCTGAATGCAGTTTACTTCCTCAATAACCATGTGAGAAACTAAGGGAAGAATTTAAAAATTAGTCAGTATTTCCCTGCATTTGACACATGCATCCCATGATCAGAAATATTACATCTTTTGCTGTTAACTTTGTATGTAAGCATTTCAAGTACAGAGAAGTAGTTACTTAGACAGTCTCCATGGGTAGAAACTGTTCCAAACACTGAATATCCGGTTCACTGTTTTAAGCGGCTCCCTCAAGCTACATCAGCAGCATTAGAGAGGGAAATGGAGAATTGAGCATAAACTTATGGAAGGAGAAGGCCAGCAGGAGCCTCTCTGGTCATCATCATTCACCTTCTTCATTTCATTAACACTTGAGAAATCAGACAACCAGGATTATCCCTTCAAATTGTCATTATAATCTGAAAACTTGATATGGACACCATTTGCAGAAGATTGTAACCTTTATGTTTTTAAACAGAATCAAATCAAGTGTCTTATAATTACTAATTTCACCTTCCAGTCTTATATAGTATTTTAAATACCTTCATACTTGCTAAAATCCCTGAAGGGATTTTTGTGACCAAATTTTCCATATTTGTAGTGTCTCCAACAGCACATGCTGAAGACAAAGAATCACAGTGCTGGAAGAGACCTTCAAAGGACATCTACTCCAAGCCCCCTGCAACGAGCAGGGACATTCTGCACTGGATCAGGTTGCTCAGAACCTCATCAAGCTGGGCCTTCAATGTCTCCTGGGAGAGGTCTCCACCACCTCTCTGGGCAACCTGTGCCAGTGTCTCACCACCCTCATGGTGAAGAACTTCTTCCTAATGCCTAATCTAAACCTGCCCTGCTATAGTTTAAAACCAATGCCCCCCATTAGCAGAGCAGGAAAAGAAGTAACAGTTTCCCACTTCTCAGGGCAGGACTTTTTTAATTGATACAGCTCCTCCCTGGCTCCTGACACCGTCACTCATCCTAAATCTGCAACTCACTTCATGAGATAGATTCCTTTTCAGCCCAGTATCAGACTGAAAGGACTATTCACAGATGAACACTACTTGGGAGCAGGACCAGAGCTGGAAGAATATACTGTGAATATGCAAGGTTTTTTGTAGCACATCCTTTCACTTCCATGAGGACAAGTTTTAAAAACATGATTTTAATAGAAATAGAAAATCCTGCTTGGGCTCTTCCAAGACTTTTGCCTAAATACTGAAGGGTATTACCCCAGTCCTCTTTGATATCCAAAAGCATCTTAATGATTACAAAACAGAAGTTAAAAATAAGAAAAAACAGGCTACTGACGAGTTATACCAATACTTAGGCCAATATTAACTAATGTTTTCCTTAATAACATAGGAAACCAGCAATACATTGGAGTCTGCTGTCAAATCCATAGCTGCATGCAAGAAACAAGCTCTTTGAAATACAAAAAAAAAAAAAGAAAGCAGGGCAGAGTGTTAGGGAATCTTGTCCTAAAAAACTATATTCATGTGAAGTCTTTGAAGAGCAGAACAAACCAATCTCTTTCTTTGACTGTCTTTATTTCCTTTTTTTCTGACTTTGTTCCAATTATCTGCTCCAAGCAAACTGTACCAGCTGTTATATTTAGAGAGAAGAAAAGCTTCAGGTTGTACATGTCCATCCCTCTTCTGGACATATTCTACCTAGCAATGGAAAACTTAGAGGAATGAAATGCTCTGGGCAGGAAGAGGAAACAGTGGAGATACAAAACTGCTCCCATTTTACAGACAGGAATCCAACAGCCCCAAGTAAAGCTAAAGTTAAGAAACAAGGGTTGGGCTCACGTGGCAGGACTAGGGATTATTCTTGGTTCATTTAAACTTAATTAACCTGCAATTATGATTAACTCAGGGGGAGAAAAAAAATCTTTCCAAATTAAATACAAAAATATATTATTTCCTAAGTCTGTCCAAAGTTCTTATTATGTCAATATTAAAATTCATAAAGCAGCACTAAGTGGCCTGAAACATCTCTAACCTTGACAGGGTTTTTTCAGGGGTAATAATAATCCGCAGCAAATGCAGGCCAACCAAAAACCACTTAACTAATTAGTAGTTGCAGTCACCGAGAAAACATGAATCAACACTGTTATTACAAGTGGCACATTTGAGTGGCATCTAATTATGACTTGATGAGCACGATACTTGCATTATCAACATTACTACTGCATCCCATCAGGGACTAAAAGCCGCTGATGGCATTGACTGCGAGAAACTCCCACTCAATGGTACTGCAGCACCCAACAATCTCCTTGGCAGGGGCACCCTCACTAAATGACATGTTAAGCGTAATTACTGGTAGACATTGTAAATAAACAGGATTGGAAGTGAAAATTGTACCAAGTGCATAAGACACAATCTGACACATTGGAAGTGGCAGCCTTAATTGAGAGTTTCTTTGACTGCTCAAGATCATTTCAACTGCATTTCTCGGAGGACAGTGATTATAACTGTGGAGACAGACGGCATAATGGTATCAGCACTGCTGACAGAGCAGTGAATTAAATTGTATCTGCTGTTGTGTGAAAGCCTTGATGAGAGGTACAGATCCTTAGTGGTCTTATCATTATAACACAATGGTCATGTTGTCATCAACCTTGCTGGCTCCAATTGAAAAGAAATGATTGTGTGTTGAAGCTTTCCCCCCCACCACCACCTTCTATCTCTTGTGCTCAATAGAACCAATTTTCAGAGAGCTATGAAATCACGCAATAGGGCCTAAAATGCAGCTGCTTGGCATACAAACGGGGCCCCATTAAACTGGAATCACACACAATATGTGTTTATGCCAGGAGAACAAATAGAAGCTGAGTACAGGCCAAGTTTATTCACAGACACAAAGCCGATGTAGCTCTTCATCAATATAATTGCCTTTTATATTGTCGTTTAAATAATGGGCTCTATTATTGCCTTAAAATCCTAATATTCCTGGCATTTTATCACTATGTTTACAAGGTATGTCCTTTAAAAATGTGAAAGGAAGATAAAAGAAACTCATAAAATTTTACAACATCAAATATTACTTCAAATTTTAAGTCTTAACTACTTGACATTTTCTGCCACACTCCAGTATTCCTCGAGTCGTAACAAAAACAAAACAGCTTTTTTTCAGAGGAATGAAATTTCATAGAGGATATTCTTGCCTTGAAGAAAAGTTATCTAAAATCATCTATAGTAGTATATGATTCCTGTTGATTTCAGGTGATTTTTCCTTAATTGTATCACATGAACAATTATAAAATAGAAGTGAGAAAATTCCTCTCTTAAGAGTCATACAAAAGTGATTTGTTTCTCCTGGATTAAGCTCATCCACATTTCTGATGCTTCACGGTGCAGTTCACCATACTGGCACAAACCAGATGTAACAGACCACAATCCTATTGTGATTGTTTCTTCCAAGAAGCGATTTCCACTAGGATACTTCCACTCCCATTAGATGTGCTTTGTCGCCTCCAGTTTCAGTAAATTGTTACCATAAAAGTATAAAAGTATAAAAGTCTGGGTTGATACAGCACAGGCAAGACATTCTGTCCTAAAAATTATCAAGAGACAGCAGTTCATCCTAAAAATCTTTATTGGTGTGTCTGTGCTTAAAGTAGTTTTACTCCTTCTTCATGAAAAGATGACCATTCTCATTATTAGCAATCACAGCAATCAAATCCCACTCAACTCCCACTCATGCATCATTCCAAAAGTGACTTGCAGAATCCAGGAGAGACGGAGCCACACTATGTTTTTACCACTTTGGCACCTTAAGAATGGCTACCTGTGTCAGAGTACATAAATGCAGTGACAGCAGCTTGACAATGGTCAAAGTCTCGCCAGATTAGCTCCTTAATCATAAAATGGTCTGGGTTGGAAAGGACCTTAAAGACCATCCAGTTCCAACCCACCTGCCATGGGCAGGGACATCTCCCTCTAGACCAGGTTGCTCAATGTCCTATCCAGCCTGGCCTTAACACTTCCAGGGAGGGGGCACCCACAACCTCTCTGGAAAACCTGTTCCAGTGTCTCATCACCCTCAAAGTGAAGAACTTCTTCCTTTTCTCCAGTCTAAATTTACCCTCTTCCACTCTGAATCCACTACTCCTGCCGTCCTGTACCCTATTAAAAAGTCCTACCCCAGCCTTTCTGTAGGCCCCAGTCAAACAAGGCTTAAAGCAAGGCTTTGATGGAGAAAGAGCATGTAGACCTGAATCTCAGCACTCTTAACACTGCAGAGTAAGCAGAGCCATGTTCATAACTCTCTCTACCAAAAAAAAAAACAAACCACTACCTACTTACTTTTCTGAAACTCTTCCAGTTTTTTAACAGCCTCATCGCGTTCTTGCTTGATTTTGTCACACTGTGGAAGAGGAAAATAGAAATGAAACACTGATCCCAGTTAATTATCAGTCAGTCACAACATGCAAAATCAACAAAGATCAATTGCAGCCGTAATAACACAACAGAAGTTTACCAGAGCATCGTTTCTTTTTGCTCTCAGCCATGTAAGATCAATCAAAACTAAACACACAAAAAAATTCATTACCTAGAGTATTTCCTAAGCAAAATGGCAAGTTGTACTTGATTCTAGGCTCTGATTCAAAGCTACTCTGAAAAGATTTTAGAAGAGCCCATTATCCAAAATGGATATAGACAGTTATCCACGTTTCACACAACAGTAAAAAGCAGTACTTTGCATGTCAGTAATACACATTAAGTCTAGTTTCTTTAACACAAATAGACTCAGAAAAAGAAGCCTGGATTTATTTACCTACCATGTGGAAGGAAAACCTCAAAGCCAACAAGCAGAGATATGCTGTTCAGTTTCAGAATACCACGAGCAAAGTTTTGGCCTCTAAGAGGGAAGGATGCTCATTTTCACCCTTTGAGGAATTCCCATCACCCAGGTTTTCTTATTTTGGGGGTTAATGCTAATACTACACAGTGCTGCAACCACTGATCTTATGATAGAAAGTTTTTCTTAAAGAGAAAGAATAAACCGGACATCAAAAAAGACTTCCCTAAGGAAAGGCCTTCTATAAGAAAATGAAAGAACTCAAAGAAATGAGTAAAGAGACAGAGACAAGAGACACAGTCAGTGACTAACCACACTGTGAGGAACACATGACCCAGGGGGAAGTATGACTGGCACACAACATCCCTCACACACCACGTACCAGACATCCTTCCTCAGAGGCTGCTGTGTATGTTCACAGTAATAAATTGATTTAAAGGCTATGAGTTAACTTTGGGAAGAGATTTGTGTGACTGAGTTCCTTACAGTGTAACTGCAATGAGAAGGATACTGGAGCATTAGAACAGAACTGGAGGAGAAAAAAAAAAAAAAACCTGAAATGATTTTGCTTGGTTTTCAGTTTTTCCACATGAGGACCCACTTTGAGTTAGCTGGGAAAGGAGCCTGCTGTTAAGTAACAAGAAGAAAGAGAGCCCAAATCAAAGGCAGTCAAATTCAAGAAAGCCCTTCTATCAGCTCCGGAAAACACTGGATGAGGCCCAAGGAAGGATATGCTTCAGGTCAAGGAGAAGATGCCATTGGCATCCCCTCAGGGGAAGCCTCAACACAGGCTTTGGAAGCCGCTGCTGATGGCTGCCTCTGGGAGCAAAAGCAGCTGCACTTAAAAACCATCTTCCTTCTATAGCCACTGGGGTGGTGAGATGAGGGAGAGCAGCTGAGTAGGGGAGACAGGCCAGTCACCAGCTGCTGTGAAGGTCTGGGAAACAAGAAGGATACGCAGAAGGAGCAGGATACATTGAGCAAGGGATGCCAGATAAGGACTCACCCCTTCATCAAAGCTGTTTGGAGAAATTTTGCACAGGAGAAGCAGAGAAGGGAAATCTCTGCATCGCTCTCCCCACCCTCCCTTTCAGTTTCCTCAGCAAAACTTTGCCTTACCTTCTTGGCAGAAGTCGAAGAAGAGAAGGCAGAAAAGACACTGAAAGAAAGTTTTTCTGACTGGTCCTTGCAGAGCTCTGCTGTGAAAAGTGGATCAATGTGAGCTGCTTCCTCTTTGTGCTTTACAAGAGGGACAGTGTAACCCCACTGGCATACCTCACCCACGGGTTCCTTTGCATGCTGCAAGCTTTCAGCCCACTGCACATCAAGTGAACAAGCACTTGCAATGCTCAGCTTAAAAAGCAGGAAGATATGTATTTCAAGAACCTTATGGAATACAAGAAGACACTCTCCTAACCATGGAAATCTTGATGTTGAGGATGTGGGACACTCCCTGTCCCAATGACGGGACAAACTCCTTTTGAAACCTTCCAGCAGCAGGCTGTAAGGCATAGTGCCTTTTTCTGGGCAGCAAAAGGGGAAGTTAAATGACCTAATCCACTTCACCTTGAGTGCTATTTGTGGAGATAGCTCCATTTGGACCTCAGCAAGCTGACTATTCTCCTGATAGCTACTCCTGCCTCTCTGCACAATCAGGATCTGTAGGTTTGGGTCTCTGCAGAGCAATTCCTACTCCCAGTTGCAGCTTTCTGAACATTTTCATTTTGCTGTTTCTCTGCTTCAGAATGAAAGAGCAGGAAGAAAAGGAGAGCAGGAGATTGTTGCCCTTGCTGAAATGATCAATGGAAAGCACTTTCCCTTTTGTCTTGCAATCAAACCTGTGCAAGCAGAGTTGTTACAATTCCTACCAAAGAAAATAAAACCAGACTAATTTACCTCCAATTTAGCTAAGAATAAGAGAAGTTCAGATTGTCTCTACCTATTGGTATTTTTTCAAACTGGAAAGTTATGCAAACAAAATATTCATATAAAATAACTAAGTTTCACAATCAAACACTGCCATCCCTTAAAATAAATTGGTCATGATTTCATACAGGAAAGTTATAACATGATAACAAAATTTTGAAGCTTTAGCTGCTCTTAAAAATCTGCATTAAAGCCTTCAAAACTCACCACCATTTCACTTTTAAATAAAGCATTTTGATGCATATACAGTAGAATTGTTAATTGGGAAAAATATCAGTAATTCAAAATGTTAAAAGGCAAAGAGCATAACATTACTGTAAAATCTACTGCTCACTTCTCACATTCAAGCACATGTAACTGTCAAGGAGAAATAGCTTTCAAGTATTTACTAAGTCTCCTCTTGTCAGTATCAACAGATAGCTCCGTACTCAAGAGTACCTTCAAATGAAAAAAAAAAAAAAAAAGAAAAAGTCAATAACTCCTGGATTGTCGGTCAATTTTCTGGTTTTAGCTTTATTTTGTTAAGAGTTCCAGCTTCTCTGAAGAGGAAAATAAGCGCATTGACTGTAGTTTTAATCTAATACTTATAGCCCTATTATTCCAATAAAAACTCCTAAGTTAATAGACAATATTCCCATCACAGTCCTGAACTAGCTATAGGAGTCAACAATATCTTCTTCACAATAAAAAGATATCAGAAACAAATAAATAGCCATTTCCAAAATGAATTTTTGAATAAACTCCCTACAATTCTTCATCTTCTCAGGAGCAAATTTGGGATCTTTGTTGATCCCACTCATTGTCAGATTTTTGCCTTCTAATTAGACAGGATATGAGGCAATACTTGCATTTTAGCAAGTTTACAAGTAAATCCTGTGACAAATACTAGTGTTCATACCAAACAGGTGAACTTAGCCTGCACTGGAATGAGCATACCACCAGGACAGTACTAGGATGATGACAATCCAAAGGCTTGAGCACCTCTCCTATGTGGGCAGGCTGCTGAGAGCTGGTGTTGTTGAGCCTGAAGAATAGAAAGCTCTAGAGAGACCTCACAGTGGCCTCCCAGTATGTGATGGGGCTTCAGGAAAGCTGGGGAGGGGCTGTTTACTGGGGCTGAGCAATACAACAAGGGGCAATGGTTTTAAACTACAGTAGGGCAGGGTTAGATTAAACATTAGGAAGAAGTTCTTCACCATGAGGGTGATGAGAAACTGTCACAGGTTTGCCCAGAGAGGTGGTGGAGGCCCCATCCCTGGAGACATTCAAGGCCAGGCTTGATGAGGCTCTGAGCAACCTGATCTAGTGCAAGATGTCCCCACTCATTGCAGAGGGGTTAGGGTAGATGACTTTTGAAGGTCCCTTACAAATCTATTCTATGCCAGTACCATGCTAGCATGGGAAGCTGATGCCACACCAATATGGTAAGAGAAAGTTGATTTATACAACCACCTGGAAGCCTGTGGCTACACATCCTCCACACAGTCTCTCCCACCAGCCTAATGACTCTTTGTCACTAATTCCAGGGAGGCTCAGAGTTTCTTGTCTATTCTCTAACAGGCTTCTTTTTTTTTTCCCCCAAAACTATTTTGTGCATGAGCTCCTAGTGACTTCAAGAAAGGGCCTTCAAAGGGCAAGAACAAGGAGGAGATTGTTCAGCCCTGATATTAAAATGCAAGGAGTTCACGTAGTAGCCATATAGTCAATTAAGCCATTGCTAAGCAACACAAGATACATTCTTTCTCGTTTACACAGATTGTGAAATTTATGCAGATTTAATGCTTGCTCTGAAATTATGAGTTTGGTACAGCGCTCAGAAGTATCCTATGACATTTGTTATACTCCACTTAGAGAAAGAATGAGCATGTCATCAAGGCAGAATACCTTCTGGTGACAAAACATACAATACACTCTCAGAGCAAACACCATGAATGATGTATCAGAGATACAGAATTACACCTACTGTTTTGGAAAGGCGTCTTGCCTTTTTTTTTTATTATTCCCCTACTGGCAGCATGACAAAACACTGTCAAAACCAGCATTCAGAGTCATTTCTGTCTGATTAGCAAGTAGTCAAATATTTATTCATGATCTGACTCTGAATATGTCAGAACTGCACATTAAGTTTTCAACATCTGTGTGGGGCTGAACATCAGTTATGGTTTTGGGGGACTGGTATGTGTGTTTAGATGGCTACTTCAATTCTAAGGATGGCCCAAGAGGAGTGATCTGACTTCCTATTTTTGCTTCAGTTTTTAATGTGTTTTAAAATACTGATTAAAAAATATGCCTGTGTCAAATTTGTCAGGGATCCCACAAGAGGACTTCAAATTGGCAGTTTAGCAAGGCAATGAGGAAGAAACTGTGTGGATCAAAGAGCTTATATTATGCTCCTGAATTTTTAAAAGTTATTAGCATCATTTTAAGCAGTAGTGCTCTGAGCAAAGTAGCCTATGTAAAAATCTATTTCCTAATCATAAGAAAAAAATATGGGACAAAGAGCATAAAATAAGATGTCATTTTCATTTTTGAAAATGTAAGGTATCTGCATTCCACACTTCTAATATAAATCAGAATCATTCCTCCATGACCCAGCTCATCTTTCAGAGCCAGACAAGTGTACTGGTGACTTAGAAAATTAATTCCACTGAGTGCATGAAAAGCATATACACAAAGGCTGCTCTCCAGCTACCGTGTGGTACTTTCCACAAATAATCTGCAAATCTTTTTCTAAAGAAATTAATTCTCTCTTCCTCCTGTCGAGGCAATTATGTGACCACAATTGATCCAGAGGAAGCCATGTGCTTACACACACACTGGCAGACAGGGAGAAAAGGGAACAGAAATCACCCACAACTTCCCAGACCTACAGGCAGAGACAGCCTGTGCTTCCTCCTGTATCAGCTTTGATCCTGCGAAGGATAAACTAAGATATAAAGTTAGAGAGATGTTAAGAAGCTCTCAAGATTACCCAGTCCTGCAATGAAAGGAGGAACAGCTTCTTCCACTGCTGGCATCTTAAGCAAACATAACCATGAACTCTGTTTCTATATCACTGGAGTCTTTTTTTTTTTTTTTTTTAGAATAGATGCACTCATGGCCTCACACTTAAGCACTTGAGACCAAGTACTTAAACAATTAAGCAGGACTACTTACACAAGTGCACCAATTTGCAGGATGAAGGTTCTAGGATGGAGAATACTTGCGTAACATCTGAAAATCCTCCAACCCTGAGCACGTGCTTAACTAATTTGCCTGACTGGGGATATAATCCTCATGCATTCAGGGGCTGTAGGATTTTCAGTTCTTACACAAGTATTCTGAAAAAACATCATACCAGCCTTCAGAAGCACACAGGAGTAGCAAGAGTTATGGGAAAGAAGCCTCTTGAGAGAGACGAGCAACAAAAAAAGAAGAGCAGAAAGCAAGAAATAACCTCAGAACATCTCATTTCAGCTCAAATTTGGCAACAAAAATTTTTCACAGGAATTGCTTTTGAATGATAACATTTTCTAAATAAAAATACAGCTCAAGAAAAGCCCTCTCATTCTTGCCTCCAATTTACACTAAATAAAACTTTGTTGAAGAAACACCAGGACTTGGACTCAGGACAAAGCTGAGAAACAGTGGACAGTCCTGGTGTGGAAGTCCTGACACACGATGGAAGCCAACAATCAACAGAGGTTTGGGAGAAATAGGACAAATATGGGCAAGAGAGTTGTGGAGGGAAGAACACATTGAAACCACACACAGCCAAGAAGTCCTCAGGTTTGAGGACTGAAAGACTGCTCCATGGAAGTGGCATGAACCTTTTAACTCATCCTCTCTCCTGCTGCCAGGGACAGAATGTTGGGGTAAATGAACTCTTGGTCTAATTCAGTTTCTTTTTTTCTCAGCACTTGGAGATGAACTGCAAAAATGAAGAGCAGATTTACTGGTCCATCTGAGGCTCTGGTGTAGGACAGCAGGACAGGAACAGCAACAAGAAAGTAAAAGGGATTTCTGTCAGTGGGAAACAAAGAGTGAGAGACAACATGCTGGGCTCAGAGGAAAAACACAAACATCCCTGAAGCACAATATGAAGATAAGCTTTGAGTTTTCTTCAATAATAAGAAAGCAGTTAAGGACAATGTCTTGACAATGCAGCATTGAATTGCAACATCTATAACAACTGGACTAAAAGTGAACCTTCAGAAATTGCTTCATGGAAAGTTAAATTAAACCTACATGCCTTGGCAGCTAACAGGGATTTGAAAACACATTTCTTACATGTTCAGCTCACTAATACAGGAGAAAGGAGAATTTTGTGTTTACAATACAGTGCAGCACTAACTACCCTGCCTTTCTAACTATCTACAATTGATAAGAACCTTTCACCAGCCACAGCTCCTTTTGGCAGATACCTGACAGAAAACTCTGGCACACTGGCATAGATTTATGCAACACAAGACTGACAGAAATCAAATCCTAGAGCTCTCTGTTCCTGTTGGCTTCCATAGAGACTGGAGGTGTGTTGACTTAACAAGAGTCCTGGGTGGGAACAAACATCTTAGTCAATGTGCTTAATCATACAAGATACCCAGTTCAACATCATTACAATGAAAAATCTAGAAAGCAGTCATTGTTTCTTACTCCAGTATTTCTAAACATTACAAACTGAAGCCTGGACTAATACATGAAGTTCAACTTATACATTCAAAGCTCGTTTTCAAGTTGGACAGGCACACACATTTCACAGAAGAATGTGTGATTCAATGCTGCAATGCTGTTTTAACACTGCAGCACCATTCTGCAAGTTGAGGTAAGAACATCTTGCCCTCCTATTATAAACTGGGTTGGGTTTTTTCAGCCAGGGGTAGGGGAAGTCATCATATACCTTCAGAAATCATACTCCTGCATTCTGGATTTTCAGAATTCAAGGGTGAGGGGAGCTGTTTTACTTTCTTTCCACTGTGCAAACCAAGTCTAATAAAACAAGGTTTACTTTTACCAAGACTTTTATCTGTTGTATCTAAACATCCTTATATTGTAATCATACGCAAACTGCGTATAGCAGCAATCATTTAAATATATATATTTCTAGCAACATTCCTGGAGTGAGACAACCAGAATATCTGTTGGCAGTTGCTTTCACTATTTCTTAACTCATGTACACATGCAAGTAATCAGCTGAGCTCAGTAAAGTAAATGTGAACTTACCATAGCCAATAAAGTATTCAATATTTAATATTTCAGTATTAAAGAAATAATCAATAGATACAAACCTCTTCTTTCGTTTTCTTATTTTCTGCTCTAAGCTCTTCATATTCGCCAATTGCTAAATAAGAAAAAAAAAAAAGAAAAAAGTTAATAATCAGCATCTCCTTTACCCAAATTAGCTCTTATTTTCACTAATTCTTATGCTCTTCTGGACTTCTTAAATAACAAGGGTCATAAACTTCATTAATAGCCTATGGATGAACCGGATATCCTTTTAGAATTGAAATAATTGGAAAGTGTCTGAAAAAGATGGTGGCTCCTAAAACAATCAATCTTTGATCAATGCAGAGTTAAACAATCTTATTGATTGAGTTCAAAAATTACAAGGTGAATGTACTGGCTTGCAGTCACCATTTTAAACACACAGTGGCTCAGGTTACAGATCAATGCTCAAAAGCATGGTTAATGCAATACTGTTACACATATGTACCTCTAGAATAGCTGAGGACTTTCATTTATTTATTCATTATCTTCTTCCACAAGAGTCCTATGAGATATTTTTTGTTTAAGCTCCACAGTGGAAACATGAAAAGATTGCATGATTTACCCAAGATCACACAAGAACTCAGCTGCAGGGATGAGCAGGGAAGGGATCAAACTCCAGGATGCTGGATGTCCGTTGTTTCAAACCAGTAAATAATACACAGAAACAACCAATTAAGCCTCCAGTTTACCATGTATTTCTGTGTGCCCCTAAAACTTCTATTTTACTACTTCAGAGGCCTAACATTTTTCCCCCAACCAGAGTGGTCTATTGTTCTTTCAGGAGCTGTTTGGCCTCAGAGACCATATAAGCTTTATTGTCTCTAGAAAGGAGCTGAATACACCTCCAAACATTAGAGAAACAAATGATGGTAGAAAGGAACATTCATCACTCTTTAAGATGCCTATTGCAGGAACAAAATGAGAGGTCTCTTGCCATCACCCTATATCTCATTCCAGCAGTCGGTTTTTTTCTTGTACCTAGCAGAAGCCACACTAGCACACAAAAACCACACACACTGATGTGCCTGCTCCACGGGCACCTAAAGTGAAACAATCTATTTCCTATGAAGCAATAAAAATGCTGTTCTTTACTGTTCCACCTCTATGCCAATTCCCTGTTTACTTTAGTAAAACAGAAGAGATTTCTAGCATCCAGATGCACAAAAAGGAATGCAAACTCAACCAATAGATACAATTCAAGCCTCGTCGTACTTGAAAACTGCTATTGTTTGCTCACCTTTACAGCAAACTCATACTTGCTAATCAACACTCAATAAATGACTGGAAAATGTAAAAACAGATTTGCCCCACCCTTAACAGCTCTTCTCACGTGCTCCATGAACCAAGAACTCTGAATCACCAGCCCTGAAGGCATAAATACAAGAACAAGTTGACAAAACCAAGGATAGGAACTTAAACAGTGTTCCCACAACCCCCAGCTAGGGCTCACCTGTGGAACTGGAAATTAAACAGCCTGTTCAGATTCCAACCTTCACCGCAGAGGGTAAACCACAGCATGTTTGTCATGGAACATTAACTCAAAATCATCAGGTGCTTCAAGCTCAATCACAAGGCAACTTTCTTCAGCGTCTTTTTACCCTGCTCATCTCCTTACTGTCACTGCAAAACCTTTGGTTGTTCCTTCAACTCAGCTGATACAGAGTAAGGAATTGGTACCTTAAAATAAGATTGTTCTACATGGGTGGCAACCTTTAGCTGATACTCCCATACTGACCCATCATCTGGATTCTCAGGTATAGATTTACTAAACATTAAATCTTATGAAACTGCTGGTTTTATCAGGCCTGGAAACACTAGCTAATAATTTTCAAATGACTACCTGCATTTTATGCTGAATATCAAGACTCTTTGCAATAGCAGAAGATGACTTTAAAGTTGTGAAGTATGACTGGAAAGTTGGTGGATTTTTTCCTTTCTTTAAATATTAGGCAGGGGCATGATTGGGAAGTTTTTATATAAAGTTTGTTTTTCAAGTGAACAATGAAGTTTTGAGGCCATCTCAAAAGAAGTCAAGAGTACATAACCTCCACTGAAGCACTGAATGACACAAAGGTGACAATGATCACTTTGCTCTAAAACTACTCTAGAAAAATAAACACCAGCAGCACTAGGCAACACTTTACATATTCCAAATCTCATATAGATTAACAAACCTTAAAAACCTCTTTGGTAGATTAAAAGGTTCCATTACTACCCTACTATAGATTGACATGCCATAAACCCTATTGTACAAGGACTTCCCTAAATCTTCTCTGAGACACAGGACTATTTTTTTTCTCCTTAACCTATGAAAGGTTTCACACAATACACACAACGATGGTACCTGAGCAAATATGTTTTAGAGTCCTCTTGAGATATTGGCACTGTCTGATGTTAAGTTAATCCCAGCCCCCATTCTGTCAACATGTATGAACTCATTTTATCTGTATTAAATTAGAATTAAATTAAAAGCAGGAACTCCTGTATACAGAAGCTCCTTTAATTATATCTTTTGATTTTTACTTGTGACCCTGTGTCTCCTGAACCTGGATTTGTTAACGGGAGATATGTATCATCTAAATTAGATGTTTTATGTGTTAGATACTTAACATGGCTAAAAAGCACTTATTTGAAAAACAAAGTCATAAGGGTAACAGTATGTACTGATTATAATTCATCGTTAACAACTGAAGACACCTTCATTTACACAGAGTGGGGTGGCAAGAATCTTCCTACTCTTCTTACTAAAAAAAAATTCATCAACCTTTTTCGTAGAAAAACATAAATTAAAAACCCAATTTTTAAAATGCCACATATATATATTTTAGCATTTATACTGAAAAGCAGGATGGTCTTCAAGCAGATTGAGAGCCCTTCCATGCCTGATCAGCAAGTAATGCCACTTCAGCGTTTCAACTGTACTTATTTAGTCAAAAAGTAAGCAGAGCTGTCAAGGCTAGCAAGTGTCACTCCATTACTTATTCTTCTAGACTAAAGATCAGGCATGTCTTTACCAGTACAGGCAAGAAAAAGAGCTTACAGAGCAAGAAGTCCTGTGCTCTGGATGAAACAAGCTAACCTAATAAGGTCATTCCTTTGTCAGTAGGAGTAAATTAATAGCTGGCATTTTGAAAGTTCAGATACATCGTTAGAGAAAGTTATCCCTGATGGCACCAGAAGGTTTAACAGGATTGGTACACCTGGAATAGGAAGAGTCAGGCCAAAGCTATTGTATAAACCACACTCATATAGCAAGGGTGTCTCCTCAGGCAAAGCATGCACAAGATTGTCAAGGCTATCAAGAAAAGTCAAAAAGGCTCATTTTTTCTTCTCTCCACGTTCAAGGCTAAAAGATCCCTTCTGCTGAACCCAAGAGATCTCTATTTCAATGGGATGCAGCAGCAAAGTACTTGTAACTGATGCCTGAGTGACATTTTTAATATCTCTTGGGTTTCCATGAAGAGATGGAGCTGAGGAATAAGCCCTTTAGGGCTTCTGTAAAGGTATGTGAATGTGATGGCACTTCTCAACTCCAGATCTTCAGTCAATCTTACAGCTTCCTAGAAACTGGACAGGGAAATCAGACACACTACAGCCTGATAAAGTCTGACCATTAAGATCTGCCACACCAAAAAATTTGCTTTCACAAGTTTCTGAGAAACAGATGTGGTTCTACCTAAGAAACTGAAGTGGGAAGCAGTTTTAGACTCTAATAAATTAAAAAAGCATTCAAGCAGAATGTGTTCTGCTGGGGAATGCTGACTGTAACACTAACACATGCAGTACATGGGGGAAAAAAAATAACCTATACAGCAGATAACAGGGGTCAATGCAGTAGGCAACAAGATATTTTATCCTAAACAAAGAAATGTCCTCTGGCCACAAACTGCCCCTCTGCCACACAGAATAAATTAGACAAACCACATTAAGAGCTTGACAATATCATTTACTTTTTAGTTCTGGTCTCAGATACTGTTGTCAGATTAGCACTCTGTTCTTGGAGGATATATGGTATTCCCTTATTCCAATTTTCTGGGATTTTATTTTTTTTAAGAGATCTAATAGATCTTTCAAAAAAAAAAAAATACAGAGCCACAGTTCTTGGGACCAGAGACTGGAAATCATCACATTTCATCAAATCCAGCCAATAGAGCAAGGTAAGACCTTTAAAACCAGTGAAGAAAAAACAGGCAATGAAAAAATGTACATTATATATATATATATTAAGGACTGTAAGTTAGCAAAGTGAAAAAAAGTGTAACTATGACAGTGGCAGCTGAAGTGCAATCTTAACTCTGCATGTTATTGCTGCTGACTCCTGCTTTCAAGTGAATAAAGAAGTGACACCACAGTGGAGACAACTCTCTCTTTAAGGGCAAAGTACCAGCAGTGCCAAAGACAAACAAGGCAGTTTTACAGGCAGGTAACCAACTGCTGTTACAATGCAGCAGTTAGTCACTTTGCTATGGTTCCACAGGTTCTACAGCCAACCACTAATAACACAAGGTTTTTGCCCACCTCATTTTGTTTCAATTTTGAGTCTTACCCACAGGAATAACATGGGCCAGTTGAACTGAAATGTACACTGCTGGAAATGTCATAGTACAGCTAGGTAATACTAATATTTACAGTAGATCTACTTTATCTGGTCAAACCATACCAGAAAGCTATTCACAGGATTAAGGCTCAAACAACACTTTTAAGTCCTAAATATCATCAAAACAAAGATCATGTTTCTTCATGATGCTCGCCTTAACCGTGGTAATAGGAGCAAGGCAAAGAATGATCAGTATCAGGTATCTTAGTGTAACACACAGGACTTGGAAAATTCAGAATGGGGGAAAGATAAGGATATCTCACACAGAGACATCTTCAGTGTCCTTGTCACCATGCAGAGCTCAGCCAGGTGAATTTGCCCAGACACCAGTCAGTGTCACAGCCGCCATTGAGAATCGAGCAGGCAGCCCATGAAAACACCTGCCTCAGGTTCAATCTACTGACCTTGTTCAGGAAAAGTATAAGTAGCAGTGGAAACGTGACAGCAATCAGCTGCACACACTACTGTTTGCCTCCCCCTCTACCTTTCACATCCCTCCTCAGCCAGTTTAGTTATGGGGTGTCAGGCAAGTTTTTTGAGACCAGAAAAAACATATGCTGAAAGAGAAACCAATCAAAGGCTACTGAACAAGTGTTCTCTGAACTCCCTTCACATCAAAAGGTCTTTTTCAGAAATCTGACTACAGACCATAATGTTACAGCAATCTAAATCCAGATATCGCATAGAATAAAATAAAGATAGGACTGAACCTTACATAGACTCATTACTCCAAATATTCTGAGACAGCAGATCCTTTCATCACTGCATTTACTTCCAAAGTAATACCATTTATCCACACCAGGAAGCATTAAAGAGGAAAGATAAAATCTCTTCTCCTCTTTTCACACTGCTTCTGTTTAACAGAGCATCCTAAAATTGCTTGAGGAAATTCTCATATAGTTCTGTTTTGCTGGAAGGCAAACTATTTACTCCAACTTACAGCATGGAAAGAGGAAGCAAATTTATTTACCTACAGTAATAATATGTAGGTCATTACTATTAAGATAATTTTACAGCATATAAGGAGGAAGCAAATTTATTTACCCACTGTAATAATATTTAGGTCATTACTGTTAGGGTAATTTTAGGCATCTAATGATCTTTTTTCATCACTTGGACTTGTTACTTTGCCTTCTCAGTTAACATAATTTAACTACAGTGTGCAATCATAATTTTGCATCATTTTACATGCAAAACAGCAGATAGAAAAGTATTTTTAAGAGGCTTTCCCTGGGTAACTTTTCATCCTCAAAAACCAACTTTCTTGTCAGCCAGTGTTTGACTTGCCAGTCATACAATGACAAAAGCATCCCTTAACTTCACAACAACATACTGAAACTCCTACATTTGGGGACAAACACCCATCAAGAACAGTGCCTTGTAGGACAGACAGAGTCTGCCAAGTACAGTTTCTATTTCAACAGCTTCAGCAGATCTGGAACAGGCAGTCCTCAAGTTACAGTATCTTTCCCTTGAACTAATTCCTGAAGCCCTGTAAACTTTCATTACTCATTAAAGGCCACTGAGCCCACTGGAGCAGAAGACTTTCAGTCATTGGAACTTCAGCACAGGCAGCTCTTCTGGAGTCAACAGTACCGAAGGGAATGCTCAGTCATCTAAAAATCAGCTTTTTAGCCTTATTTTTTGATCCTGTATTACCAAAATGAACAGCTGCTAAGACTATAATAAATCTTACACCCATTGAAAAATCCTTTTAAACCAGAAACTATCCAGTGCAGATGGTAAGCATGAATTTACAATGCTGGGTCTACAGGAACAACAAAAAAAAGAAGTGCTAACGCAGGTCATAAATAGTTCATAAATATTCAGCTAAAATTTGACTACAAAAAGCTTCTGCTATACATCAAAAGTGAGTAAGTATATTTATGGCCAGAATAAATGACAGAAAAAAGGGAACTGATCACATCCCAATGAATTTCACTCTTTCACACAACTTAGTCCAACAGGTCCTTTCCCAGCAGCTCCTCCCAGAAGACCATGAGAAGGCACATGACAGCCTTGGTGCTCTGCAGGAAGCTGAGAGACCAGAGGCATGCCAGACACTTGATGCATGCTCACAAGCAGATGTCCACAATTCAAACAGCTGGTAATGCAGGTTATTCAAAATATTGCCTGTCTACTTAGCCAAAGTAGAAACTTTGCAATTCAACAGGGCTGGGGGAATAGAATGATGAGAGAAGTTGAAAAATGGGCTGCTTTTTTAGCATCCAAACTCTTTTCCATGGGGCATCTTGCAGAAGATGAAATATTCTGGAATGGTTTGGGTTGGAAAGGACCTTAAAGATCAACTAGTTTCAACCCCCTGGCATGGACAGGAACACCTCCCAATAGATCAGGTAGCTCAATGCCACATCAATCCTGCCATCCTGGACTGTATTAAAAAGTCCTACCCCACCCTTTCTGTAGGCTTCCTTCAGGTATTGAGAAGCTACTATGAGGTCCCCCCTGAGCCTTCTCCAGGCTGAACTACCCCAACTCCTACAGCCTGTCTGATCATCTTTGTGGCTTCTGGACCTGCTCCAACAGCTCAATGTCCTTCCTAGGTTGAGGACTCCAGAAATGGACAGAGTAACTCCAGTTGGGGGTCTCGCCAGAGCCGAGTAGAGGGGCAAAATCACCTCCCTTGACTTGCTGGTCACACTTTCCTTGATGCAGCCCAGGATTCGGTTGGCTTCTGGTCTGCAAGCACACGCTGGAAGCTCCTGTTAAGTTTCTTGTCCACTGATATTCCCAAATCCTTCTCCTCAGGGCTGCACTCAAGCCATTCTTCACCCAGCCTGTATCTGTGCTTGAGTTTCTGAGCCAAACTATGCACTCACAAAGCTGGACATAGAATTGTCCAACTTGGAAGGGACCTATAGGGACTGTTGAGTGTGACCAGAGCTCAAACAATGCTGAAGCACTGGACTTTCCCACAAAACCCCTGAGATTGACTCACAGGGGGAACCAAATCAGGCCAAGAGCTTTCTTTCATTTACAGGGGAACTACAAAGGCTTTGCAAACACTTATGGCGTACCTGGGCGAGCCCTGAGCTACTGGGGGAAGTTTGCAGGCAGAGGGAGAGAAGGCATTTGATGGAGTGGGGTAGTACAGGATCCCACCACACAGACGTAATGGCTTGTTCACACACCTCATGTGAAGCTGGGCCCCACAGAGAGACTGGAAAGCAAAGCAGGTGGACTTTCACCCCCAGAGCCAGCCAGGCACCCGGATTCACCGGTCCCATGGCAGCCACTAGGCAGGGACCGGTTCTCACCACGCTGAGGGAAGGTCGGTGACAGCTCATGTGCGGCGGCACCTCGGCCTCCTGCCCCTCCTCAGCCCAACATCGCCCACCGCGACGCCCAGAGCACCTGTGGGGAGGCGGCCGGGACAAGGCGTGCACCGAGCAGGGAAAAAGCCAAAACGTTTCACTGGCTGATTTCTCATTTTTAAAGCCTTTTTTTTATTGCCAGAGATGAGATCGCCGGGCAGGGGGACGCCCAGGCCGCAGAGCCCCCATTCCCCCTCGGCTCAGGCCGCGCCCGCCTCGTCCCCCCGCGTCTCCTCACGGTC
>VZTY01015800.1:237538-263057 GCA_013400935.1 Turnix velox
CTGACCTAATGGGAGGTGTCCCTGCCTGTGGCAGAGGGGTTGGAACAAGATGATCTTTAAGGTCCCTTTCAACACAAACTATTCTATGAGTCCTGCCTCCTTCCCTCTATGGCTGCATCCTCTTGACCTAGTAAGCCTTTAAAACTTGCAGGGGCTCCATATTGGTGCTTTACAGCATTGCCTGTCCTAGAGGTAGTTAATAATAGGTGTGTAGCATCCTGGAAAGAAGCCTGGAGATCCATATGGGCTGTAGTCATGTCTCCTGAGTGTAGTGTGCTCATATAAGGCAAGGGAGGCCATGCAGGGAAGTTCATTACCAAGTCACCTTCTTTTGAACTAGTCAGCACAAAACACATTCCACTGCACCAAATGCAAAGTTACAAATTCGTTCTCCCAGAGGTGGAGTCAGATGCAAAGAATGGGAAATTATCTTGGAAAACGAAAGCTCTGTGGAGGAAGTGGGAGGCAAAGTGCAACTAATTACATATGTGCTGCCAGTACTGTGCTGCAGCAAAAGAATGGGATGTACATTGGCAGCAGGGGAAAAAGTTTCTTCTATGACATTGACAAGACTAAAATAAAGTTACTGCATCCAGTTCTTCAAAAGAAGGTACAGAGAAAGCACAAGAGAAAGAAAAGGTCCTAAGTTTTTAGGTGAACTATCTACAGTAAGACCTCAACCCCCCTACATCTTTTTAATTCAGAAAAAAGGGAATAAATTATTTTATAATGGTAATCTCACATAAGAAAATTCTCTATACTTGAAGGCTTTTCAGCCTACTGGAAAACAGTCAACCAAAATCTGTGTCTGTAACAAGAAGCTGAATGCAAAAGCCACCAAAAGTTAAAATATAATCAATAGAATCCTTAGGGTCTGAGATGACCTTGGTTTCTGATAGTCCCTGCTTAAAGTCAGAGCAGTTTTGCCAGTGTTTTTAGCATCCATTCTCACTCAGGTTGCCTGTTGGCTTCCCTTCAGCCACAAGTCTCCTTCTAAGCCCCTCTTCCTATTGCTGGTATCACCTCCCTCCATCTCCAAACTGATTTCTTTCATGCAGTTCAACAGTGGGATTTGCAGAGGAGTCATTATGGGCTAACCATCCCTTCACCATGCCAAGACACTGTACATCTTCATCTTACAACAATGTACTGTGTGTTGTACCAAGCCAGAACAGGGCATGAAATCTCTTTGATATCTGCAGAGACAATAAACCAATTCTTCCTTTTTTTTTTTTAATTCAAATTAAAGTGCTGTGGGTGTCAAAAGAAATCCCTTCTGTGATTTCTATATTGTGCCTTCATCATTGTTCTTATTATTCACTTAGGCCTATACCAAGTTACAATACCTTGAAAAATAGGCACTTTAAACAAAGATATCCTTGTTGCAACCCTTTCTGTTTGCAGCAGTAAGATGGGTGCCATTACAACATTAGTGCTCAGAGATATTAATCAATTGTTAATCAAGTGTTGCTCTTCTCATTCTAAGTTAGCAGACAAGAGAAAAATTTACTACATTACTAAATCATTTAATGGATCCTCCTATGCCCTAAGGATTTTGCATCCCCAGAAATGTTTCCCTGGATCACAAACTCAGACAATTGTTTCAAGGTTGTTCTAAAAAGTTAGATCATGGTGCTTATTTCTATGCATATAATGTTTACATTGTGATTTGATGACCCATGCCCAGACCACCAAGGGTATAGAATCATAGATTTGGAAGGGACCTTCAAAGGCCATCTAGTCCAACTCCCTGCAGTGAGCAGGGACATCCTGCACTAGATCAGGTTGCTCAGAGCCTCAACAAGCCTGGCCTTGAATGTCTCCAGGCCTCCACCACCTCAAGCCTTATGCAAGGCTTTACCAGGCAATTCAGGCATCCAAAATGGCATTTCAGAGTGTTTAAACAGGAATTAGGCAGTAAGAGCTTCCTCTATCAAATAAGTCTCCTCTGCCACCACTGCAACCCTTTGTGGGAAATTTCTTATCTCCAGGCAGGTTCACATTTACATGGGAGCTGGTGATGGATTCTGATTAAGCTCTAAAAAAGGATGGGATAATACACTAGAGCTGAGTGACAATATCTGCTGTCTCTCAACACACTAATCCAAACCATGTATTTGGAAGGATTTGCAAAGCCTGTGTTTTGAGGGATGATTCAGCTTCCCCATATCTCTGCTCCCACCCCATGTAGTGCACAGATGATTATGTTTATGAGCTTTACTGGAAATATCACTCTGACACATTTGTTCAAACACTGTTGCTGTTAATTTCCCTGCTGCAAGGACAGATTTGTTCTTCATGTCTGCTGCTCACTAATCAGTCTTCAAGCCTGTGTGGCTCATGTGTAGACATGGGGTATGGCCATGGCTTCACAGCTCCTGGAGTTGAATGGGTAGCCTCCCTGAGCTCCCAATACCTCCCTAGGTGTTCTTCGAAACAAGATGTGGCTGCTATCCATCCATTTGCCTGTTCACCACCTCTCATTTGCTGCAGCTACCCTCCTTTTGCAGTGGACCATTTCTTCTGTAGGATTTCCAGGAGAGTTGGTGTTGATATGCAATTGGAAGAGCTTGTGAGAAGTGAGATATCCTCAAACTCTTGCAAGCAGATGGGTCACAAGCCTGTCCCCAACCCTGCTGATTTCTAAACAGCATAGGTCTTACATTCGTACCCAGATACAGTAGAAGGGCAGTGTCAAAGAGCTGTGTCCTTTCAAAATTATGCTGTTCCCAGAGGAGTAATTTCTTTTTTGGCCATGCATGAATTCTGCTCATCACAAGATAGTTTGGGACCTTCATTGCTCATCAGTTCTTCCTGCTACTACCAGTCTTGATAATATTTCAGGAGGCGTTTCCTCACCATCTTTTGGATTTTTTTCCATATCTTTATTTTGCTGACTGCAAGTTTTTAATTATTTGTTTCTACTAATGACATTTAACATATTCACACCTATGTCTTCTCACCAGTGCTTCAACCTCACCCATTTAAGCTGTGTGCAGGCAAACAATACAAATGTCTATTTATTTGTTTCAACTTTTATTGCTTATATTGCTTGTTAAAACTTATATAGCATTCCTCCAGGTTTTATGACCAAAGATTTCCAGTATCCTCATGAATAAAAGCTAAAGGGGAAAACCCCACATAAACATTCAAGAATTTGCCTAAGTTGTGAACCCAGTATTAGAGTGTCTTCAGTCTTACTACAGATCTTTACAAAAATGAAATCTATCAAAACCTATCTGCAGTCAAATACCCAGTGCACAGAGTAGAACATCTTCATAGTTTTAAGAGCTACTGAAATTGCCAAAAAATTAAAGGAATGATTGTTTTCACTGTACTCTGCTCTGGAGGGATTCCTTTTAAGCACTTAAAGGAATAGGTAAGAAAAGGCAACATGAAGGGAACTGTGCAGTTTGGGCTATTTCAAAAAATAGGAGAAAAACAAGTGACAAAGCACTCAAGAGCTATAATGGATGAGATTCTGGCTGCTGTTCTCAATTTCACAGTAGCCAAAAGCCATATAAAATAATTGTACAGAAAATGGAAGATAAAGAAAGAAAATGGAAGGTAAAGAAAAATACTGAAAAGTTTAACTTTTTCTTCCCTTGGGATAGACCTTCATAAGACGCTGGACTCCTCTTTGTTTCACTAATGCTTGAAGCTGATGAAAATGAGCTGTTGCACCTATGCAGAATCTTAATAATAATTACCTTGCATATAATTTTTGTACCTTTTTTCATGGTTAAGAACATGCTTTCTGTCTGTTCTCCTCCTGGATGGAACTTGGGTGAGTGTTTTCCACAGATGGTCTTTGAAAGTTGAAGCACAAAGTAAAGCAAATGCTAGTGAGTTAGTGATTATTCATGTAACTCCTGAATTTATAGGATTTAGAGGGAAGAGCTAGGAATTGGAAACAATTACCTTATGAATGAGTGATTTAGGCCTGGACTCAGAGACAGTAAGTTGTGAACCTTATCATCCCTTTTTTTTTTCTAGTTATAAATTAGCTATTTAACATGACACTGCACATAATTGTACTTGTAGAAATGAAGTGTTTGATACCTTATCAAATAAATACTACAATCAGGAACTTGATGTAGTTATCCAAGCTGGAATGTACATAGTCCTATTCCTTATTTGTGCTTAACATTATAGAATCATAGAATGGTTTGGGTTGGAAGGGACCTTAAAGATCATCTCCCACTAGATCAGGTTGCTCAATGCCTCATCCAGCCTGGACTTAAACACTTCCAGGGAGGGGGCATCCACAACCTCTCTGGACACGGAGACAATCTTATCTATCATTTAAATAAAACCCCAACATCTCCAGCAATGAGTGGCAAAGAAGGAAGCAGTGGACCTCCCTCTGGCTGGGAGAGAAGGGTGTTCTCTCCTGAAGAAGTGGCACCCATCAGTCCCTACAAAGCCTAAATTAATTCTTGAGGAATCATCATTCTCCTGCTGAGAGGAGCTGCTCTGTCCAGACAACTGAAGTTATCCTCAGCCAGATGTTTCCCACTTTCAGAGCAGACATTATTTTGAAGGGAGGGGGGAGAAGGAGGAAGAATAAACTACATAATCACTGCACGGATAAACAACTGTTAATAAATCCCATAAATGGCAATAGCTACTCGAGAATATAATTAACATGATGAATAAGACTAAACAGCTTATCTGATGAGGTAATGTATATTTTTGTCCATCAAACCAATCAGTGCTGCATAATGATTAGCACAATGTATCTGGATAAAGATAAGCACTTCTTGTTTCCCTAGGAGGACAACTAACTAATCAGCACACATTCAAACTGGAGTAGAAGTATGAAAAAACAAAAATCACAGATAATAGAGATACATTTGAAAAATGTAACCATTTGATTAGAGACACTGGCATGATCTTTACCAGTTGTCCCCATCTAGGATGGCAAGCATGTCTGTCTGCACCAGAAAAGAAGGCAGAAACTGATTGGAGGATAAATCAAAAGAAGATGAAGTATTTAGCGTGGCATTTTAATTGTGGTATAATTAGAGCATTTTAACAATCCCGCATATTAAATTTGCAACTATAAAATATAACTAGGCAAATTACATCTACTCACACCTCATAGCAGTGCATTGTACTTTAGGGATGCTCACCTCAGATAATTTGGTTGAAATCTGTGTTTCCTCTGTCTGCAAGCGGAGACAGGTGGTGGGTTTCATCCTCCCAGATGTGAACACCTGCCAACACATGCAAGAACACATATTTAGAGGTAACAAATAGCTCAGAAGTGACTCACTGTGTTCCTACCAGCAAAATATGAGATCTCCTTTGCTTCCAGCCAAGCAGGAACAAGTATTATGCTCTTGGAAAGCTAGAAACTGAGTCACTAAGGTGAGTTCCTAAGATGGGGGAATCCACTTTCACCAGTATCACACTGAGAAGCTGTGCTTCACCAGTGGTTGTAGTAGCTTGTATGTGCTCCTCTGAGGTTCTTCTCTGGCTTCATAGCTCTGTGGATAAAATGGGCTACCAGATCTGAGAAGAGAAGGGCTTGTATGGGAGTCACTTTACAATAAACATTCCTGTGTGTTCTGTTTCTTCTTAGAAACCCCATTGTTCTGTTCTCACAGTGTCTAAGGGTTATTTTGTGCAGTTTCAGGGAAGGAATAGGCTACTAATTGAGGCACCACACCATTTCTTTAAAGCAATTGTTGCATGGGTTTTTCTGTGGATGCTGCTCCAGGGACCTGTATCATTGAAACCACAAACCCACTTACAGTCTTCAAATTAATTCTGTTTCAGATGGGAAAATGCTGCAAAATTCAACAAACAATTATTGATTCTAAATTGTTAAATTTCAGAGTTTTTTAAGATGTAAAAGAGAAAGGTTTGCAAAAGGCCCCCGAGGTGATTGAGGGAATAAAGAAACTTGCACATGAGGGAAGGTTGGGAGAGCCACGACTGTTCAGCCTGAAGATTAAAAGGTTCGGAGGGGACCTAAATTTATACCAATATCTGATGGGTATGTGTAGAAGGGATAGAGCCAGGTTCTTCCAGGTAGTGTCCAGTGACAGGACAAGAGGCAGCAGGCACAAACAAACACAGGAAGCTCCCTCTCAACATCAGGAAACACTTTTTCACTGTGAGGGTGACCAAGCACTGGCATGGGTTGATAGATAGATGTGGAGTCTCTGTCCTTGAAGATACTCAAAAGCCATCTGGATTTAATTGTGGGCAACCAGCTCTGGCTGGCCCTTCTTGAGTAGGGAAATTGGATAAGATGACCTCCAGATGTTCCTTCCAACTTCAACCACTCCATGAAAGACACTCTCTCAAACTCTGGTTCTCTTCTCTTCTTCTACAGAATTCTAGAACAAGGAGAGATGAGCTGAGAAAACTGAATGTGAAAATGTCTTTTTGAAAGAGAATCTGATGTTCCCCACTCCAAAGGAAGTTAGTCCATACAAGTTAGTCCTTGGTACATTATTCCTGCAGCCTGTAGAGCTGTTTTATACTTTAATAAACAACTAACATCACGTCAAACCAAGCAGTAGAATCAGTTAGTTAGAAACTTAGCTATGTTACCATGCAACAGTCAAGGTCTCTCAGAGCTGATCATAGGCATGCTAATAGACCATTCATTATGCATGGTTTTTGAATTCAAAAGCACTCTTATTTTGCCTACATCCTTATTACACTGCAATTCATTTCACTTACTTTTTGCAGCTTATGAGAAATAACCCACTGCCCTGCTTCCTCACCAAGTTTCCCATCAGGTGTTGATGGGCAACTGGAGCCACTTTGCCCATTTCTCTCTCTGTTGACCTCCATGTACATCTCCACAGCAGTTGATGCTTTTGTCCCTGTTGCAAATTTGTCCATTTTCTGGTGCTTGGTTTTCACTACACAATTAGAGTCAGATGTAAATTGGAAGAGGGTAAATTCAAGCTAGATATAAGAAAGAAATTCTTTACAGTGAGGATGGTGAAACACTGGAAGAGGTTGCCCAGAGAGGTTGTGGATGCCCCCTCTCTAGAAATGTTTAAGGCCAAGCTGGGCAAGGCACTGAGCAACCTGATCTAGTGAGAGGTGTCCCTGCCTATGGCAGGAGGGTTGGAACTAGATAATCTTTAAGGTCCCTTCCAGCCCAAACTATTCTATGATTCTAAGCTATTCCCTTGAATTAAAGTCATTCTGGGCTTCCCTTCCAGCGAGCCCTTCTCCTCCCTTCTTGCAAAACAAAGGTGTCACATGCATTCTTAAGATGGTGTTGGATTACGTTGCGCCACTTGACCACACTTGCAACACTAAGATAATCATGCCAGGTATTTTGCTGATAAAAATAACCACTGTGGTATGTTCTGGAGCCCTATCAATTCATAAAATCAGACAGCTGAACACTTTGTAAGAATTCAGGGACAGAGAAGAAGTTCGAAGTTGCCATGAGGATTTGCTACAGGTTAACCAGCATTTCTGGGAGTCCTTCAACTAGGCAGAAGTAAATGGACCCAAGAAATAAGCAGATTTTCTTCCATAAAAGTATCAGAATGGTTTTCACCCACTTGTCCAACTGTTCATCATCAAGTATCCAAAAAAAAATCATTCTTTGCAACACCTAATTTTCCTGATCTGCCATATTACAGGGCAGCTGCCACAGCACATTCAAACACTATTACTGGCCATACTATAAAGAGACAAAGAAATTTTGTAATGAGTCTTGCATGAGAAACTCCAAGGAGCTCATAAAAGCTCAGGAGAAAGAAAAAAAAAATGCTCCCAGTAGAGTTTTACTGGGATTAAAGTTGGCCCAAAGTATTTGTTAACATTTAAGAAGCCTCCCTGCTCTTGAACCCTATATAGAGCAACTCATTTCTAGGACCACTCAGCCACCTGAGCGAGCTTGCTGCATGGGTTGACTAGAGCTTGAGGGTTTTTCCTGGAGCTTTTAAGCCTTGTGTGGCCTTTTAAAATGTTGCAAGTTCCCACCAGAGTCTGATAGTGAAAATGGAGAAGGGCCTCATGGGACAGCACAGCCACCAGTGATTTCCCACATGGAGTGTTTTTGCCAACAGGGCACTCCACTGTGATGCTGTGTCAAAGCAGGTCATACAAAAGCTCCTTAGAGTGGACAAAGAGGATAAAAATCCTGCCTGCCACAGTAAAAGTAGTTTTTAGTAACCACTTTGACTTTATTCTTGGTTTATCCCATTTTAACAAAGTGAGGTTTGCTCTATTCCTTAGGTGACATCTTCTCACTCTGCCTGTGCTTTTTATTTGTATGCTGATTCTATATTAAGATTTGTTAGTTAAGGTAGGCAGGAAATTATGCATTAATCATATCTCTGGGTCCAATCAGAAGAGTATTTTGTAGATCAGTTGCCACCTTCTTAACTCACTTCCTCTGTGCTCCAAGTATCAAGCATACTTTTGCTTATATATAATAAAATGCTATAAAACTATGTGGAAACTCTGCTTTAATGTGAAAAATGGAGGAAACGTCAGATGAAAAAGATTATTCCCTACATTGTACAAAACCAGTGCAAGGCAGCAATCTAATAAATCAGAGTGTTCTCACAAGGTGAGTTGTTTTGTCAGTTGAGTGCTTGAAACACTATCTAATGTCTCTGTGGAAATGGCTGAAAGAAACAACAGATGTCTCAGATTTTTGCCTTTCATGTCTTATTAAAATCAAGAGAAGATGAGAAGGAAAACAAAGGGTTACTCATCATTTTTTCTCTCCCTGGAAGAAGTTCCTATGAACACCGCCCACGAGAGGAGGCAGCAATAACTCAAAGACAAAAAGCAATTTAGGTAAGGATGAGCATTAATAAACTAAAAGGTTCACAGAAAATGCTGTTCCCGAGCATTAAAGGTAAAGAGGAGAAACTCTGCAAGCCCCTTATCTGATATAAGGCAGTAGTGCCACTGCAGCCTTCAGCATTGACATCTTGTGCCATTCCCTCCACCCCCCCCAAAATGCATGCAGCCAAGAAAATCCTGACAAGGTGCTTGTGATTTGTTTTGTGCTGGAAACATGTGATTTCACCATCTCCTTCAGTCTTGCAGAAGGGCTGCATTCAAAGCCACAAACCTGCTTTTCAGGGTCTCAGAGCTGTTACCCAAGTCGGACAAAAGCTACTGGGAGTATCTCTGTTAACAGCAGGGCTTTCCACTGCTGTCATCTCAGATGTGTCCACTTCCTGCTCTCAGCAGCTCCCCACACTGCCTTGTACGTGAAACTGCAACGTTTGCCACTGTTGATTATCTGCTAAACAACAGGAAATATCAACATCTGCTTTGCATCATTAAGGTAGAGCCACCTACACTCAGTACTGGAAGTCAAAGCTAACATCCAGTCCCCTATTCTATTACAAATATGTAAAGGGTGAGTGTCAGGAGGATGGAGCCAGGCACTTCTCAGTGACATCTAATGATAGGAGAAAGGGGGCTGGGTGTAAGCTGGAACATAGGAGGTTCCACATGAATATGAGAAAAAACTTTGTCAGTGTGAGGGTGACAGAACATTGGAACAGGCTTCCCAGAGAGGTTGTGGGGTCTCCTTCTCTGGAGACATTCAAAACCCGCCTGGACACATTCCTGTGTGACCTGATCTAGGTGTTCCTGCTCCAACAAGGGGATTGGAATAAATGATCTCCCAAGGTCCCTTCCAATTCCTGACATTCGGTGATTCTGTGATTTTTTTCTCCTTCTTCTCCTGGATGGGTATGTATTTTGCATGAGCTACACTGACTGTCTCCTGATGAAAATCCTTCCAAGAAAATGCATATGCAAAGCATGACCCAGGCAGCATTTCTGAGCCCATATTTAAGTTCCTGGAAGAGCCAGTGAGCCCACTCCAGGGATGAGCCGTTCCACCAGTGCCCTTTATGGCCATCACCATGCATTTGGCATCTCAGAGACCACTGGAATACCTGGATGTTGCAGGAGGCACACCATGATGCTGTCTGTGCTGCCCACTGCACCCTTACACCTGGCTCCCTGAAGATGCCTCTTCCACCACTCTCACACTTCTGTAGGCAAAGCTATTAAACTGAATTATCCCAGGCTGTGCACAGCAGCTCTCAACAAAACATTAGGAAAAGGTGTCAGAGCAGATCATAGAATCATAGAATGGTTTGGGTTGGAAAGGACATTAAAGACCATCTAGTTCCACCCCCTCTGCCATAGGCAGGGACACCTTCCACTACACCAGGGTGCTCAGTCCTTTGTCCAGCCTGGCCTTGAACACCTCCAGGGAGGGGGCATCCACGGCCTCGCCAGGCAACCTATTCCAGTATCTCACCACCCTCACAGTGAAGAACTTCTCTCTTCTATCCAGCCTAAATCTCCCCTCTCCCAATTTGCATCCATTACTCCTTGTCCTGCCATCCTGAACCCTATTAAAAAGTCCTACCCCAGCCTTTCTGTAGCCCCCTTCAGATATTGATAAGCTACTATGAGGTCTCCTATGAGTCTTCCCTTCTCCAGGCTGAATAACCCCAACTCCTTCAGCCTGTCCTCATGAGGCAGTTGCTCCAGCCCTCTCATCATCTTCATGGCCTCCTCTGGACCTGCTCCAACAGCTCAATGTCCTTCTATGTTGAGGGCTCCAAAACTGGACACAGTAACTCCAGGTGGGGTCTCACCAGAGCCAAGTAGAGGGGCAAAATCACTCCCCTTGACCTGCTGGCCGCACTTCTCTTGATGCAGCCCAGGATTCAGTTGGCCTTCTGGGCTCAGACTGCTCTGCAGTATGTGCCTCCTAATGTGCATATGACACACTGAAATAAATAAAATAATAATAATAATCCTGCTTTTGCATTCCTAAGTTGAAATCCTGTAGAGAAGTTCACAAAAAGTAGGTTAGCTTTGATCTTAAAAACCCTACACTTCAAAGAAAGAAACTGAAAATGCAGCATTTCTGTCAGTGTTTCTCTTTACTTGAAGCCTCAGTGCTGAAGCCTCTCACTTGAAGCCACAGTGTTGACACCCATGGGCTGTGCTGATTCCAAATGCTGCTGAAAATTGTCGTAATTTAAATCATCCAGTGAATGATCCCATTGCCAAAGCTGCAGGCACTCAGGTAGATTGCCTCCCCGAAGTCTTGGGCTCTGAACCATGGAGAAAGAATAGACAAACCAGCTCAATAGCAATATTCTCTGTTAATTTTAAAGTAATTTGCATCTAGACCAGATCATCTGCAAAGTTGCCACTGCAGAAAAAGCAGTCCCTGTAGAAAATGTAAACCCTGCTCAGAGAACTTTGCACAGCTCAGTAATACTGCTGAAACTTCAAGTCTACCAGGAAGAAAATAGTACAATTCCAGCATGACTTCTCTTCCTGAGGCTTTCATTTCTGGAGCATCCAGTTAAAAAAAAAACTTTAAAGGCTGTAATTTTCAGAAAAAAAAACCCAAAAACATTTATCTACCCAAAGTCAGCTCAGGCCTCTAGGTGGTATTATAAGACAAACACAAAATACCTACCCTTTTGAGGATGGGCAGCTTTGCAGAGAAAAGATTTGGGTCAAACAAAGGCACTAATCTTGACAGTTTTTCTCTGGAGCAGGAATTCACAGCAGCAGGTGTGAGCAGAAGGGATGGAAAAGGCAATGTTCCAAAGAGGGCATTAATAGTTCTATTAGCCCAGGATGCTGTCCCACACACTCCCATCTCAAAATGGGATTACAGCTACAAGATTGAGCAGCTCCATCCCCTCCAGAGAGACATGGAGCCACTTCATCCTCTACCATCACCAAAATAAGGTTGCCTGTGCCTATGGTGCTGATCCCATGAGACTTCTGGGTCAGGAGAGTCATCACCCCAGTTTGTAGAACACCACCAGCTCCCAGGATGTTTATTGCCAAACTGTTAAAATAGGTATAGCATGACTTTGGAGTAAAAAAACTCACACCAGCACTTTCACCCTGGCTCTGTAACCCCACAGAGGGTGAGCTGACCCACAGGCACACCAGCTTTTACAAGAACTGCTCTCCTCTCCAAACAGACACGTGTCTGGAGGCAGCAGAGGAGCCAAGAACAGGCAGTCCTTATCAAACAGCAGATTTCTTTGGAACAAATACTTGGCAAAAAAAATGCTTTTTACATTTTTACTTCCTGCAGCGCCTCGAGAATAATGTCTGTGTAACTACCATGTGCTTATTGAGCTGGTGAAGGCAGCATTCTGGAGTGGTTAGAAAAAAACACAGGCAATTGTGTATTGCGTGGGACATGGTCCAGCTTGTTTATCTCATCTGAACAGTCTGTTCTGCCCTGTTGTGAAAGACATTTGTCTTATATGAAGGAACCAGCTGTATTTTATCAAAGTAAAGGCAGGTTCTCTGACCACAACTACTAGTGAAAAGAGTCTGGAACTGAAGGCAGAGGTGAGAATCACTGCCCATTTGGGAAGAGGTGTCACCACATGTCTATGAGATCTCCTCAGGTTCTGGCCTGGTGTAAGCATCAGAGTTAGTAACAAGCCTCAAGCCCATCCAGTAGGTGCTGCATAAATGAACTTAGCTGCCAAATACAAACCAGGTTATGGCTTTCTTCTTCTATAAAGAAAACACCAGCTGATAAAGTCCTTGGCATGCCCCAATGGTCTGTATTCTTTCTCCCTCAGTTGAAGAACAATGGGCTACAGTCAAAATCCACCATAAATTGTTTCACCCACTACTCATTTGTACAGTTTACCAGAGCTGACAGATGCTAATACCTTACTGTCTCTTTTTGGAAGCTGGTTACAGCAGCAAATAAATTGTGACCCAGTCTGAGCTGGCAACATAAAGATGCATGCACAGCTTGAATTTCAGTCTCTCATGCTGTCTCACCAGAACATGTTCCATGTATCCAGATCTACTAAAAGCCAGCTGCATTTTGAATATATTTAAGTTTATGGTCCAGATGATCCTTGTGGGCTCTTCCAACCTGGTATTCCATTGTATGAATTTTTCTATTTCCTTTTTTCTAATGCTTTAATGACTTTGTATCAGGTCTGAGAAGTTTGTATCTCCATAATCCTTTGGGTACATGTCTTAGCATTGATTTCCAGGTTAAGACCCAAACAGCTTTTGTCAAACATCAGAAAATAATCCTCCCATCAAGAACATGTGAGGAAAATACCTTAAAAATAGCCATCACTTTCCAGTTTGCTGATGTCTAGGATGAAGCCAACTGCCTCAGTGGGTTTACATCAAGTTCAGTGTGCCTACAAAAGGTCAGTGAGTAGGACAGAAGCAGGGAAGGGCTGGGGAATACAAAGCAAACCAAAGAAAGGATCAGATCCCAATAGGAATGAGTTCAACTGGGTGGGCAATATTTTGCACTGGATGAATCAGCCTTCTCATATGTACTTTGTCTCCCCCTGCCTTTCTGCCTTCTTTGTTTCTTTCACCTACTTAGCAGATCGAAAACATCTCTCTGATCAGGTGTTTTCCAGGTTCACTCTGCTCATGATGCTCACTACTCACCCTTTGGCACTGGGACAGGGATTCCCACCCTGGAGATGCTCAGTTTGTTTGCATTGCAATGGCACAAAGTGGGCTCTAGTTTAACCCAATGCTCATCCTCCTCAATGCTATAAGAACTTCTAGAGATAGTATATCAGTTTAACCTCTCCATCCCCATTCCCTTAACGAGATAATGCAAACAAAGAGTAGTAGAAAGGCAGCACTACCAGTGCTGTCATTATACAATCCCTGTTGCTGTTTTTTCCATCGACTTTTGCCTATCAGTATCCCTTGGGCTCAAGGCTCCAGGCCTTTTGTCCTTGCTCTGGAACATCCAATGTGATGTTCATCACCCCCATGAGGATAACATCCACTTTTAACTATGTAGGAACTCTATAAAGCATTATTATCACTGCTTCAAGAGAGGACAGCTATCAGCACAAATCATCCAGATGAACTGAAAGAAGATTTTCAGGATTAGCAGGTCTGAGCTGTTTCTGACAGATGAGTTAAAAGATGCATCAAGGCAGAATGTAACACTCGTCGAGCTCAGGAATTGCTTTTCTTTCCTTGACTTCTACCCATTGGAGCAAATTCTGAGCACTGAGTCAGCTTGTTGACATCCAAGGGCAGGAATAACTGAACACCACTAGTAAAAAAATACACCACAAAAGCTCTGTGATAGTACTCTGTATCTTAACATTATTGATATTTACAACAAGTCATTCTTCATGGGGCTGTTCAATATTCTGGGCAGACAGAAACCACATTCATTTAAGATTATCCTTACTTAAGGTACAAGTGCATGTCTATTGACATGAACTTGAAGAACTGTATCCAGGGGACAAAAGACAGCTCTACTCTCCATGAAATTGAATCAAGAAACATGACTGCAATAAAGGATGGTGGCAGAGAGCCTGCTGTTAAAATATTACTGTGATAACCATAACAATTGCCTTGCCACTTTTTTTTGATATAGAGAATCTAATGAAGTGAAGAAAAGGGTAGGGGACACCTTGGAGGAGCCACCAAAGTTGCCAAGGAGTGGTGGAGTTGTCTCCACCCCTTGGCTGTGACATTGATCAGAGAGGTCTGGGCTCTCAGCCCCTATCCCATAAGCTGCAGGGCTGCCCAAGGAGGCTGGGCCAAACCAATCCCAGAAAAGGCTGGTGGATCTGGTGGAGTCAGGCCTTTGATCTGATTCATGAAGTAAAGGGCAGTTTCTAGACCAGCAGGGAGGTCCAAGTGGGAGAATTCCTACCTGAGGACAAGGAGTGACCCAAAAATATCTTAACTAAGACAACTACATCTTAGCAGCTGCTTCACTGTCAGCAGCTGCTCCGAACAGGAGCCACCTCTTAGCAGATAACTCTACATGGGCAGGGACACTGCAGCACTTCATCCTCTCATGACTCAGAGAGGCTCTACAGAGTCACACTTGAGGTGGTCAAGCTGTCAATGCCTCTTCTCCTCCAAAATAACACCACTTATCCTATGCAACCCCGTTTACTTTTATGGCATTAGGGAATCCCTGGACACTTACAAATGTAACGACTGCATTGACTAATGCTTCAGCTACTGCTCCTCGTGGGTAGTTCAAAGTTAACTGTGTGACTGATCCATGCTGAAGGAGGATGGTCTATTATCCAACCTGAGGAATAAATGTAGGTGCTGCATAAACGCACTTAGCTGCCAAGTACAAACTGGGTTATGGCTTTATTCTTATATAAAGAAAACACCAACTCTCTCCCATAATGGTAAACATGAACAATATTTAAAGGACCTAAAGTACATGATGAGCAGTCTCAACCCATTTTACAAAAGGAAATGTAATAAAAGAGGAAGAGAGGGGTCTTATAAAAAAATATTATAATGAAAATGGCATTCAGAAATCCATTAGCAAGTGACTGTGCTTCATCACAGCCCTGGGAAAGTATTTTAAATGTAAGCAAAGATCTTTGCTTTTAAAATCCTTAATGAAGATGTCAAGTACTAAAAGCCACCGAAAAGTCGTGAAAAAAATGAAAACAAGACCAGGCAACAAAGCTAACACCTTGGTTCATAATGGATTACAAGTCGATACTGTTGTTCTTGCCTACATTACTGCAGACTACCATTATCTGAGTGAATGATACTACAAAACTCATGTGCTTTTTCTTTTTTCCCCCTTTGGCCTCCTCATTTCTACTAAGATTCACTTCATTTATTGATCTTCCTGATGGGTACCATGGCAATAGATGAAACGGGAGCATTTATTTAAACTGCCTTTTATTAAGATAAACAAAAATGTGTTCAGGTAAAGACTAGGAACACTAAGAAAAGATGAAGCAGGCACTGAAAAAAGTTGGAAACTACTTCCAGAGAACTGGCTTTTGAAATGTGGACTTATTCTGTACTTTTGGCAGAAAATGCCATGTAATGCATACATAGCAAAAGTCCCAGCCATCTTAAGGAGAAAGTTAGGATTCTCTAGGTGTGGAAGCTCCTAGCTGGGCAAAGGAATCTTGTAGCAGCATCTGGAGTTCAGAACCTTCAGATGGTAAAGACACAGTTACTTAAAGACTTCTTTAAAATGTCTTGCACCAAAAGAGAGCTTTTCTCCAGAGATATATACTTCAGGCAAGACCTGTGGTTTGTTTTCTATTATCCCTTTTTTTTTTTTTTTTTTGACAAGTGCTTACTTTCTGTCATTTTATTGTCAGGAGCAGCTATAACAGAGTGTGTTGTGCAGCCACGAATGCCTTTGAGGAATGCAAAGACAGTTTATAAAGGTAGAACTTCAAACACCTCATTCTGTAGCACATCAAGGAAGAGAAAATGCCCTGAAAGTTTCATAACCCTGCAGTTTACCCTTTGCCACAAAATTAAGTTAGGAAAACCATGCTGTTGCCTCGTATTTTTTAATGGAAACCACAATTAAAGAATGGCTTCTGAGGTAAGTGATATCTGAGAAAAGGATTTTTTTATGACTGCAACTTTTACTTTCATATTTTGAGTGTCTTCTGTAGCAAGAACATGTACTGCCTAAGCTAGTAATGCCATGGAGCCCTTGATAAACATCTCCCACTGCTGTGCTTGAACCAGTGTATTTGTACAGCAGGTCCTGCTTAATCCACATTTCTTTTGCAGGGAGATGTGCTGACAAGCAGTAGGTAGGATGGAGATGTCCTATAGCCAGACAGCAAAGAACTTCCCTTCACATGGACTTGCATATGGCAAGTTCCATCTCTCATCACTGCAAGAAACTTATCTATTTAGTGGGATTCTTGTAAAAGACACCATCTCAGCTTGCAAAAACACCATCTCAGCTCCTCTGGATATTTTAATTTTGTTTGCAGGTCTGCTCAGCCTGTAACTCATCACACTGCTGAACACCTGGAGAAAAGCAGACACAACCAATAAATGAAAATCAACTGCTTGGCTAGGGCTGAACTCCAGCACTTTTTATAGTTTGAAATAAAAACCCTGAAAATAATCAGTGGTAAACAGTCCCTGAGGTCTCACCTTTGCCCATCATTCCACCAGAAGCCTGACATACCCATGGACTCCTGGGTCACTGTCTGACACATGTAGCATCTGCTCCCATAGCAGCAAAACCTCCCCACACCTGCTCTGCAGAGCAGAAAAGGTTAATGCTCAACCCCAGATTGAATCAACCCAGCTTTGAGCTCTCAGTTTTCCTAAATGCAAGGCTTTTCTGAGGTGAGAGAAGCTGATGTAAGGGCACGCAGCTGCATCAGGGATGAGTGATTCACTTCCTTATGCCTGATGGAAAAAGTCAACATCTTAAGTGTAACCAAGTTGATGAATTATAGGATTAGAGAGGTGGATCTTACATTTGAATAAAAGATAATTCAGCAGGCATTCATGGTTATGAGACTATCTTTTTGCACTTCACAGCTTAACAAATAGCATAACAATATGTAGACATTGATTTCATTAGTTAACAGAATGATTTCATACACAGTGGCTTTTACAAAGCCATCTATTGTTTGGGGTTTTTTTTTCTGTCAATGACCAGCAGCAACTGGTTATTTGCTATTTCCCAGCACAAGAGGGGAGTTGGCAGGAGTCTTACCTTGAAGCCAGTCATAAGACTAATTTTTAAATGGTTAGTAAGAGGCTCTCAAAAGCACTGTGCTACTTGAGCCTTGGGAATGTCAGTATGCATTTCTTCAGAGATATGAATTAGTACAGTTCATTTTCAACCTCTCCAAACCTCAGTTTACCTTCACAATCCAGATCCTGAAGCCATGATGGGAAGAACCACAGAATCTCCTGAGTTGGAAAGGACCTTTCATATCATCAAGTCCAACCATCAACTCTAACAAAAACCATCACTACACTGTATCTCTAAGTACTATGTCTGACCATCTTTTAAATATTCCCAGGGGTAGTGCCTCAAACACTTCCCAGGGCAGTCTATTGGTAGCCCTTTCTATGTTAGACTCCTTTTCCCTCAAGTTCTCCACAAACAGCCACTCTCGGCATGATCTTTTGCTGCCCAAGGAGCTTGAGCCACCAGGGACACACTGCTCAGCCCAATGCACTGTTTCAACAAGACCTCTCATACACTTACCTCCCTTTTAGGGCCAGGTAGACACTCCTCAAACTATGTTGCAAGGCCACTCATGTGCCAAACCTGTAGGTTAGACATTATTTAGCCACCTATTGATGGCATTGACCTTACCTTGCAGCTTTTCTCCCTCAAAGCTCTTTTTCCTACATACTCATAAAGCTTAATAAATACCCCTTTTTCATGCTTGTTTTGGTAGGACATGCAAGCAAAGCTCTTTTAGCCTCTCTGATTCAAAGGCTCTCCATTTCCTAAAGGTCCAGCCCTTTTGCTCACTTGCCCCATTCTCCCCCTCCTTCACACTACACAATTACTTCCTTCTTCCTTTCTTTGCAGTCAAACAGAAGTGGTGACTACCATGGCAAGCAATCTTTGAGCAAGAGGTGCTCAAAGATTGATTTCAATGCTTAAATTCTTCAGCTCAAACACCAGTGTTTCATTAAGATCACTATAGCATGAAGTACAGGCTCCATCTCTTGTCTTTATGCTTGGTTTCCAGAAAGACACTGCCTGCTTAGGACCTCAGCTCAGATGAGAAGCTCCATCCAATTCTCCATCCCCACAACCAAAGGAAACTTGAAGATTGAGGCAATCATTTCCAGCTCTTATTATCCGTACCCCACAGTTTACTTCCCTAAGGATTTGCAATAGTCAACAGCCAAAATTTCCTGGAAGTTTTTTAGACAAGCATTTACTTGACATGACACAAAATACAAGAAACTAAGGTGTAACACACCATCTCCATAGTGAAGAATAAAACTTAATCAGGGTATAGATACTAATAAGGCAGGTTTAGGCAGAAATCAGCCAAGCACACAGCATTCAAACTTTCTCAGACACACACACCAAGCCGAGATGAACCACCCAAAAGCATCCCCCTCTGTGTAGCTGCTTTAAATAGGGCTCTCTCTGTCTCAGCAGGGTGACCACAAGTGTATTTGGGAACCAGTAACTGCTTGGTGGCCTCAGATGGAACAGAATATGTGTCAGCCCAGGAGTCTGATGCTTGTAGGTTGAGGAACACAACCACATGAGAGCAGTGTGGCTTTGTCCCACATCTAGGTCTCCCTCCTTCTCTTTTCCCAGTTTCTCTGCCTCATACTGCTCTCCGTTTCTTTTCCCCCTTTGTCAGAGTTTTCCATTCATTTCACAAAGAAATGAATTTCTTTGAGATGAATTTATCTGAGAAATATTACCTGCTTTTCTGAGCCAGGTTAGTTGCTTGTTGATGTTTTCCAATGGTTTAACCATTCAGAAGGTGCTACAAAAGCTATATCAGTGTTGATAAACAAAAGAAGTCCAAGGAGAAATTGGCTCCCCCCATGGTCAATAAGCTCATCCCAGCTTATATCCCTGCTGCTCAGGGCTAGTTCCTCTGGATGGGCCATGTTTACCCTACAGTGGAGGTGGCTCTCAGATTTTTCTAACTGCAATATGGCTTTAGAGTTTTTTTTTAATATTCAAAATATGTGAAAGCCCACAGGGGCTGTTTTACAGCTCACTAGATGTTTTTTTAATATTTTCTTTCAATTAGCATTAGCCAAAATAGTGTTTTGTGTGCTGGGAATGAGATGTAGAAGGGTCTCTGAGAATGTTTGGGACTGCAAAGTTTTTGGGATAATGCTAGAGGAGCCAATGTGTGTGGTACCACATGATATGCCTCTTCTAAGAGCAATCCCTGCAACAACCTGTCCTTAATGTTACCTTGGACACTTAAATATGGCCCTGAGAGCAAGCTGGGAAGTGATCTGAGCAATATGGACAATGCAAGACCCAAGTGCCCAGCTTCATCTTTCTCTTCCTTTGTTTAAACTTGTAGATGTACTCAGAAACTCCAGTTCCCCTCACCTCAGCAGACAAGAAGCACCTCCCTTGCTTTCTGTTGCTGATCATCTTGGGAAGCTGTCCATGTGCACAGCAGTAAATTGACCTGGAAGGCTGCTAGATCCTTTTCCATACCTCTTTCAGCTGTGGTAGCCATCCTGAGTTGCTGGACACCTTGCTTGGGAATACCAGGTGCTGTAGGCTGAAACTAGGAGTTATTTATGCAAATTGGAAGAGGGTAGATTTAGGCTGGAGATGAGAAAGAAGTTCTTTACTGTGAGGGTGGTGAGACACTGGAACAGGCTGCCCAGAGAGGTTGTGGATGTCCCGTCCCTAGAAGTGTTTAAGGCCAGGCTGGGTGAGGCATTGAGCAACCTGGTATAGTGGGAGGTGTCCCTGCCTATGGCAGGGGATTGGAATTAGATGCTCTTCAAGGTCTCTTCCAACCTAAACCATTCTATGATTCTATGATGGGGACAAACACACACATAAAAGAGAGTCTAGTGTTGTGCTTTCCTAGTTAGAAATAGGAGGGAAGGAGTTGTATTCCTTTGCTGATTTTCCTTTTTAATGAGTGTTTTAGCAGACCTTTATATTTAGAAAGATCCCACAATGAGCCATGCAATGGGGTAGATGAGACACCCTTGAATATATAAAGAAAAAAGATGGCCCTGTTACCCAAACTATCACCCAGACCCCTGCCTCCCTCCTGCACTAAGATTCATGGTGTCACTTAACTGACATAGGTTCTCCAGGGTTTTCCACTGATGGTTTGGAGGCAGGAGTGAGAGAGAAAGAAGCATTGCCCTGCAAAACCAGGAAGGGAAACTGATGCTGAGCACGTGAGTCTATATGTGTGTCTTTTGAGTCCTGGCTTCTTGAGGGCTTGTCAAATGGCCACATGTTCAGGTCTAATGAGATAGTTGGTTATTTCTCATAGGTCACACTCCTATCAGACCAAATTCTTTCCTGAACTGGATTATACCAAGTCTCATTATTTAGGGGAAGTTGTGCATCTCTCTCAGGACAATGGCTGCATGGTAGGACAAAGACTCACCATCCTTTGAATAGGAGAGATATTAAGAAAATAAACATTTGAAGAGGGAAGTGACTTGTGCAGATTAAAACAGGGAGTGTGTGTGTGCAGATGTGTGCAGCATCTGGCTCCATGTGCACCAGCTGATGCATTTCATGGTTGAAGTTGTATCTTCCAAACCTCAGGCCTGACCCTTTGAACAGCTTGTGTCCTCCTCTTTTTAATCTGCTACAACCCCAAAGCTCCTTAGTGGCAACAGAGAGAATTCACCTTCACCATAAAGATCCCAAAGCATCTTTGTTTGCATGATTTACTTTATGAAGCTGTTCATACACTGTATTGCTCTACTCTTGTGGGTGCTGATGGAATCAGAGCTGTGTCTGTTCTCCCTGGTACCAGAGCTTTAGCATTTCTGCATGAGACCTTGGTGGCACAAGACTTTTAGCCACCCTTTTGCCAATGGAGATATTGTGGCATGTGGCTAAAAGTGGAGTTCTGGTCTGGCATTACTGGGTCAGCGAGGAGTTTGATGTTGCAGCCCCAAGGGACCCTTTTTTCCTCCTGTTATTTTCTTCTGCAAGAAAATAAAGCTTCGAAACCGCTCAAATATTGCAGGACTTGTCTCATCGGGTGTAATTTTGAAGCATTTGTTCCAGGCACACTACAATTTTTTGCCATTTAGTGATTACCTTTAAATTCCACCAAGGCTTTTCTCCTGTGCCCTTGTGCAGCGCTTTGGGAGATTGTCTGATGTGAAAGGCACTATTACACATTGAACTGATTATTGTTGTTTGTTGCTGTTAACACAGACAAGAAACCCTCCTGGCAGGGAAACAACTTCTTTGCTAATAAGTATTCATAATTTGTATTTCAGCAAAAAGATGTAAACATATATTATCGTTAAATAGGCTGTAATTTTAATTGCCTATAAATGTTATTAATTCTGATTGTGATTGCTCAATAGGTAATAAAGATAAAGGCTGTCAAAATTAATTAAGTACATATTCATTAAATTCAAGGTAGCTTCAGTTTCTTTATTGCACAAATACAATTAACACTTAATCTGAATCTCAGTAAGTTACATAATCATGTGACTCGAAAGAAAGGGAGGATACAACCTTGGCCTTTTTACTTTTTACATGGGAAAACATTAATGATGCTGACATTGGAGACAATTAGACAGTGTCGGCCAATTGTTTTTAGTCAGCTTTCTCTCACATCTGTGGTGTCTACAAGCAAGAAGGGCCATTGTTTCTGCAGGCCTCCGTCGTGCTTTGGCTCTTTGTGCGAACCGTCAATCTCTTGCTGAATATCAAAGCTGTGAGGAAATTAGAACAGACCAGCTCTACTGCACCACACTAAAGCTTAGCAGGGTGCATCCACTATGCTACTAATTAGGCAGTGGCCAACAAAATAACCTGTCAATGTGTGCTTGCCATTTCCCACACACCTGCATTTCATACACTAATAAGCGTACAGGCAGGGAGAGAAAGGGAGAACTGCTGAAGTGTGAAAAATGAACAAAATATAACAATGTTTCTCTCCCCACCTATACTACTGCCAATTACCATTTAACATGAGGTAGAATCAACATGTCGGAAGAAATACAATACAGTATCTGAAGCTAAAGAGGGGGTAGGAAGGGGCAAAGCCACACATAGCGAGTGTATTAATGTTTGCTGCGGAACGGCGCAATGAGTGGAATCTCTCCTTCTTGGGATAAAGCAGGAGGTTGAAAATGATCATGATTAGGGTTTTTTTTTCCTATTCACCTCGACCTAGAGAGAAATCCATATTTTTTTGTTGCTTCCCAAAAATACATGAGTGACCACCACAGTGAATGACACCCAGTGCTCTTCAAGCACATCCTTCATGGATAGGGACACAGCTAAACCAATATAGACTGCCCAAACTTCTCATCTCCCTTTGATTTACTTTTAGCCAGTTGGTTACCAGCCTCTTGGAAACTTCTGGGCACCCTTCTTCCACTTTATAATTCCCATCATTTAAAATCACACCAATCATCATGTCAGTAACAGCTTGCCTGGTGGACTTGGTGCTGTTATTCCCCATCACGAGTCTTTTCCCTAAACACGCAGTTAGGAAAACTGTAGAAACAAATTTTCAGCCTGAGTTATAAAAATATAGAAAGCTTCCCAGTTATTACCATTATGAAAGTAGGGGAAGGAGAATGCTTATGCAGTGATTACCAATGTTGGATTTGGAAAAGGCTCATCCTCCAACGACTGAAATCAGTTTCATGGCGGTGACTTTAATGCGGCATCGCTGAGAACTCCCACAACTCCCACTTTCAAGCCTTTGCAAATTGCTGGGTTGCCCGTGGCAGTAATTCTATTCTCATACCATATATTTCTGTCCCTTTCCCTTTGCTCTAATGCCTGATCAGGCTGCAAGAGTGATGATTTAGAAGTGATACGCACTGAAAACAAAGCGGAGCAGAAGTAAAGATATTAAGTCAGTTGCAAAGTACCCGGGGTTGAGCTGCTCAGGCCATTACCTCTGCTGAGGATCAGGCTTGGCTGAATTCAACACTTTAGCCTTGGAGTTCTTTAGGTTTTTTTTCCCCTCTTTGCACAAACCCAAGGGGTGTAAATGCAAATTTACTCATATGAAACGCAGTGATTCCCTTGCAGGACTCCCTCCCCCTCCACCCTGATGCATATGCTCAAATTCTCTCTTAAGTTTTTTGGGTTTTTTCTTTTTGGTGGAACTGCTGCATGAATGGTGACAACTTCCTTCAAAAAGAGAGACTTATGGATGTGTATGACTCCCAAGCAGCCATCCTCTCAGCCATCTTTAATGTCTAGCTGAATTTAAAAGAAGAAATGAAAACCAGAAGGGCCGATGCGACGTGTGGATGAAGCTGTTTTTCCTCTCCAAGGGGGGGAAAAAAAAAAATCACTTCATCTCAATATGTCGGAGAAATGACTATATTGTGATGCCATCCTTGATGGAAATCATACAATGGGGGCCAATATTCAAATGGTATTTGTTAGATACTTTCGAACACCACTCTGCCTTTCATTAGACTTTATCCAGGAGCAGCATTTTCAATTATAAATAAAAACTTTCTCCGCCTCTTCCCACTTGAGCTCAAGTACAGAAGGCCCCTATTTAAAATGCAGCTCCCGAGCAGGCCACCAGGCCGCCTGTTCAGCTGCCAGTGGCTTTTGTGTACAAAGATGTTAATTGGTCCTAATCCCCTCCTAGAAGCTGTTTTGGTAGCCTGACCTGGCACCCCAAAGGACACCTTGGTGTGAAAAACTAAAGGGCCCATTGAAAAGAGAGTGAAAAGCAGCACTGAGCATTCCAACACATTTTAATTTCAGGAATTAAAAAAAAAAAAAGGAGGAAGGGAGGGTGTGTAACCAGAGGGGGGGGGTCACAGCACACATCATCTTGCTGATTCTGAATTGGACGTACAAAGCATTAGTAATGGTGAAGTAAGCTCTACAAACTACCCTTTTCCATGCACACACCAAAAAAAAAAAAAATAAGGCCAAAGGATGGTTATATTTCAAGCCCCAGGTTTGGATCCTTCTTCCATTTTGTTATTTCTAAGGCACCAAGGGTGTTTTGGAGGCCTGGAGAAACCCAAAGACAACCCAAAGGTTCGACATCCCTTCTTCTGTCCTTCTCAGGAGGAGGTGGGTAAGTCCAGGCTAGAGTCCCTTTCCCTGATTATTCTACTGGTCCATTATGTGGTACAAATAAACATTCAGCATTTGAAGTGGAGAAGACATTTTTATTAGGCACTTCCAGAGCAGCTGGGAGGATTTAAAAAAAAAAAATTAAAAAAAAAAAGGATGGAAAAAGGGGGTAAAAAAAGGCAGCTATTATAGCAAACTTATAATCAAATGTGCAGAGGGAATGTCAGATATAAACACTCCCCCTTAGGAAGTTGTAAAATGCTATCTGTTCAGCATGCCATTGTACAAAGTGTACATTTACAGCTTGGGTGGTAAATTATGCTAATAGAATGCACAAACCTCAACTGTGAGGTTTTGAATTTTTTGACACAGTTCACAGATCAACTTCATAGGTCAAAGGAGTTTGCCTCCCACAGCCTGATAAAGTAGAAAGATATAAAGTGCGTGTGTGTTATTATAAGTTGGGTGGATGCAAGTTTCTGAGGTAGAACACACCAAGTGTATTTTCATCCCCAGGTTTGCTCATAATGAATATTTTTTTCATTAGAAACTGCTCTGGGCAAGGGCAAAGCACTTGGAGACTCTCTTCAAGGGAAGCATTTCAAGGTGTTGGATGTAAAAAAAGAAATAAAAACAGTAATAAAAGCTTCCGTGGCGCACCAATGTACACAGAAAGGAAACTCCAGTAGCAATTCTTTCACCAAAGGGCAGCTACTTAGATGCACTTTTTCATGAGTGCTTGCAACACAAGAAAAAAAAAAAAAGAAGAGGCATGTAAAAAGATAGATTCCTTAACCATCAGAGACATGCTGCTCAGAGAACAGGGAACCATGGTTAGAGATGGAAGGTGAAACAGAGACACAACACTTGCACAATTACTATAACACAAATAAATCAACCCTCCTAACATCATGCTGAGGAAATGTGGAGTATCCCTTCAGAGAAAACAGCAAAAACTGGTGCTGGTGCAATCCCTGAAAG
>VZTY01015800.1:263132-285909 GCA_013400935.1 Turnix velox
TTTTCTAGGCTCATATTAAAAAAAAAAAAAAGGGGACTTTTTTTTTTAATGTCAAATAAAGAAAGGATAAGCAGAAGTTAAACTTCTTCAGACATCTCAAGGTGCACTTTCAAGATGAATGACTGATTCACTGTTCTCATCATGATAAAAGTAACTCATTCTCTGGCTTGGCACTTTCTGGGTCAGCTGCTTAAAAATGTTAAGGCAAGGTATTTCTCATAAACAAGGCAGGAGCACAAAAGCACCTTAAGAGATGGATGATTAAGACAGAAAAAAAATTCACTTGAAAAACTAAGTGAATGGAAAAGACAAAACTTCAGTGCATGAGTGAATAAGTGGATAACATTCCTTTTCAACAATGCATTTCTCATTCTAAAGCATACAGATTGATTTTAATGATTTTTTTTTGATGTTTTGCAGGCTTATTTCTGTTTCATTTTACTTCTGCACAATAATAGAAAAAGCAAGGAGAAGGAATTCAAAGCGACTGGAGGAGCCAGGGCTGGGTGAGTGGCTGGTGTTTCCACATGCTCTTCCTGTGATGTGCTGGAGAAGCTGCTCAGCAAATGCAGAGTATCTGCTGATAGAAAAAGTAGCATATTTGACAAGTTTCAACAACAAAAAATGAAGAAAATTAATCAGTTTTGCAGACCTAGACTTCAGTCTCTGAGTCATCTGGAGGCAAATCATGCTTTGTCTCCTGAACTGAATTGATTATTCACATCAGGAAGGTGACCAGGGCTTGTTCTAGGATCAACCATGTACAGTGCACATTAGAAAACAGACTGAAGTCTCAGGGGGGGAGACAGCAGAGCAGATTGAACCAACTAACCCAAACAATCCTTCTGCAAACCCCTTTGTGTTTCCCACAAACTCTGTGAGCTTCTCTGGAGCAGAAGACAAAGTTTGCCTCAAAGTAAGTGAGGGAACCACAGTAGATCAGCAGTAAAATGAAAGAAAAGCCATTTATTTTCAAGGTGAGTGAAAAGTAACTGCTCCAGAGCATCAACTTGTTCTTGTTTTTCAACTTGTTCTTGTTTTTCACTGGACTGCTCAAAAAAAGGAGCTTTCAGGTGAAGCCATGCTTACATACTGTTGCTGCTGTATGTGAATCTTTGCTTTTCACTCTGTACCACTGCACTGGAAGAAAAAAAAAATAGCAGGGAGAGAAGTAGCCTCTGAAAATCACTCCAGGCTCTTTCAGGAGCCGAGTGTAAAGTGAAAATGTCCAATTTTTTTTTTCCTCCCCATTCCAACCGTTTCCCTCCACTCCCCCTCACATTTACAGCTCTAGTGCTATTTCAATCCAGTTAATCTATCTGTGTTGTAAATGTCACAGGGGTTAATCTCTACCCAGCTTTTAAGAAAATAAATCAGCGTTTTGAACTGAATTGATACTTTAAAAAGTTTCCACCCACTCCTCCTTTCTTCTCCTGAGGTGGCAAGAGGGGCATTAAACTCTGGGTGAGCCCACAAGAAACTTGGGTATTTTCTGCTATCCCTGCCAAGTGGCAAAGAACCATGAGAATATGTAACTCCTTTTTTTCCAGGAGATCAGTAAAACAGAAAGATTCCTAAATGAGGGCCTGATCCTGCTGGGCTCTGTCTGTCCCTCTTGGTTTCTGCAGCAATGGAAAAACTGAAAAATAAACCCCAAAAAAATAGTGAAGGGTTTAAATAAGAGGAGGAAAAAAGGAGTTAGTGTGTAGTAGGATTCCTTGCTTCTGTTGTTGCACCCATGAAGCTTTGAGCTGCATATCCTATAGGAATTTCTGAAGTTTTCTTTTTCCCCTTTGAATTTGGTGGGGTTTTTTTTGCCTTTTTAGGGACATTGGCAACAGCAGTTATGCTCACACCTGTTTAAATCAACTCTCAGAGTGTGTTTCTTGCTCAAAATGTACCTACATCAGTGGGACTGGCTGAAAGCAGGGACAAGGGAGAGCTGTGGGAGGCAGCACATTTCCAGGGAGGTCAAAAAATGTCCTCGTTTGTGTTTTTGTGAGTGTCAGTAACCAACAAAAGAAGGAAGGGTTGTGGTATATGTAGTGCTGGCTGCTGTGGTGGGGGGAAGAAAGATGTGATGTGACCAGCAGCCTTAGAAGCAGTAAGTTCAGCCTTTCCAGTGTCCTCCTCCACCCTGAGACAGAGAAATGGGGACCCCACTGCACCCCATCCCTCGTGAAGGGCCTGGGATTATCTGGAGAGCAACAGTGTCAGCAGAACTGCAAAACCCAACCTATCTCTTCAGAAAAATGCAAAATAAAACTCCCTTACTTTTACTGAGAGAAATTCCTAAGGTGATTAAACAGGTCAATAATACAAGGAATTCTCTGCTCACCCCATCCATGATCCTGAGATGGGTTTCCCCATCATCCTGCTCTGAGAGGAAAATACTAATATCTGTATTTCAGCAACAAAAAAAAAAGACCTGGCATGTGACTTTCATAGATAATCTGTCACAGAATCGGAAAAATAACATCAACTTAATATTTAAAACTTGAATATTTGATAGTAGTACAAAGGGCACAGCATGCCCTTTGAAATCTTGAATCCAGGGCTAAGAAATGCCATTAAAGGAGGTCTTGCACAACTGTGAAAATTAAATCTCTCACAGAAGGTAAAGTCCCCCTGCTCTGACTGTCCTGCTTTGAGGTAAAACAGAGAAATTTTCTGTTTTTTAACTTCAGATGGGAAGAGTGGTTTCTGTGAATCAATTAATTCCTTCTCCAAATCTCCACCTCACTCTTTACCCTTTTTATTTTTTTCAAAAGTATCAAACCGTGTAGTATTTCTCAAATGGACTGAGAACGAAGTGCCAAAAACCATCTCTTGTTCTCCCTAAATAAACCACATGCCCAGAAAACAGAAAGGAGTCAGTGAATTCACAATTTAAGGAAAATGAACCTACATCTGTCCCCAAAAGCACAGCAAAGGTGGCGGATGTAGATTGGCTTCCTGTATTTGCATTTCCTCCACACAATGAGTGGATCTAGTTACATTTGTTTCACCTTTCAGCTATTTCTCCAATTTTCCTTTCTGAATGGAGGAATTTATCCCTTTTTTCCCTCCCAGAGTCAATGCTGGGGAGGGAAGCAAAGAAGTTATCAAAGGGGGGAGGGTGGGGAGAAACAGCCTCGCCAGAGCTAAGGCTGTAATTACTTTAGAAACATAAAGGTCTATTCTCTCATTGCTGAAAAAGGGGAATTACACACATAACTTCCATTAGCATTAATGGGACTCACCTACATAAATCCTGGGTACATCAATGGGAGAATAGATCCTGTATAACTATAGGTACTGTTTACTCAAAGGAAGTGTGTACCAAAGCATGCTGCCTAAATCAGGATAGAGTGGGTGAAAGCTCTACCTTACTCATTTCATTGTCATTTCCTCTTGAAGGGCAATTATCAAGAAATTATTAGGTAGTGGCATCTTAATATCATGCTCTCCTGCCTTTTTACTTCTTGTCTGACAAAGGCACAAGCTGACAGACTGTAAAATATTTTCATAATGGATTTTTTTTTCTCCTGCTTGTTTTTCTGGTGCTTCCCCAGGTTAGTTTTCTGCAAACAGAGACATACATCATTTGGATTTATTCCCTTCTGCTCTCTATCTGTGTGTGATGATGAAGAGTGGGCTTATTTATATAGCCAGCAATGTATTTGAGGACTTTATCTCTTTTTCTTTTCAGGTGTAAATGAGAGAAAGAATTTGCCTCTTTTTTTCATTTCTTTTTTTTTCTTTTTTTCTTTTTTTTTTCTTCTTTTTCAAAATTGGTCTGCTATTCAGAATGGTTAGATGAATGTCTTGCTTGAATTTCACTCCACAGACTGCACGTAGCAAGGGATTTAGTGTTACACTCAGTGCAGCAGCATCTCATTGGGTCAATGCAGTCATAGGGAAGAAAGTGCTTCCAAAGCATTGCTTTGGATTGCTACAGATTTTAGAGTGGTGGGGAAAGAATTAAGAGTGTTTAGAGCAATTCTGAAGCTACAAATTGCTGTCTCAAACTTTATGGCTGTAAAAGTAAAGCTCCAGTAATTTTATGGGCTTGCCTTGGCAGGCAGTCTCAGTGCACTGCTAACACAGGACTTGAAACATAAAATCCAGGCAGCTGTCTTGCTGCCAAAAAGAATCCCCAATTTCCTGTATTCCTAAAATATAATTCCCAAATGATTGAGTGGTTAGTCCATATTCAAATCTCCTTAATTCATTTAGGGTTGTGCTTTTTTAAGGATTTTTTTTCCCCTTTCATTCACAGAAGAGTATCCATCTTTGGATGGATGGATGGATGGATGGATACCTTTGAACAAGGTATCACCCTTGTTCAGGAATTCACTGAAGGCAAAATACAATTCTGGGTATTTCTGAAGGAAAGGACAACCCAGAGGTGTCCTACCAGTCTGCTCTGGTCCACACCTCTGCTCCCTCCCTTTGTCTTCCCTGGTTGCTCAGACAGTTGTATGGGTTTAGGAGGCAATGCTTTAACCAAGGGATTTTTATCCAGCTTCTGGTACTGTGCATCCCATTCATTGCCAGCACAAACCTAAAACTGAATGCAAAATATTCTTATGGGGGAGAACTTAACTGAGAACAATGTAAATGGTGCTTCATGGGAGCCATCAACTTCAAGTCATGAAGTACTTCATTCTTTGCTCTGGGAATTATCAGTTTCTGTTGCTAAATGCAAGGATGAAATAAGAAGAAGGAGCAGAAAACAAAATGCAGACCTGTTCAGGTCTGATACAATTGCCAGGGACCAAGCTAGATGGAAAGATTTGATTTATAAAGTGACATAGCGAATGTGAGTGGCATGGGTCAGCTCAAGGTATCATATTTGGAGATGGAAATCATTTGTGATGGTCTTGAAGCTCTTCCAGGCATCTGCAGAGATCATATCAAATCTATTTAAAATGTGAAATTTCTGGTTCTGTGAGTCAAAGTCATTTAGTGTCCCTGCCTTTGATGGGGGCAGGGTTTCACTCACCATAAAGACAGAGGGTGCAGGGATGGAGGTTCTCACCTCTGGCTTGTTTTATTATTTGCAGCTGCTCCTTCCATAATTCCACTTTTAATCAGATGCATCACCCTGGCTGGGAGGGAAGGCCAGGTTCTGCAGACCTTATTTCTAGAAAAAGGGTGGCTGAACCAATGTGAGTTTTGCCAGAGTGATGAGACCTTGCATTTGGAGAGGAGGCATGGAGAGTAGAACCAGCTGGCTGTGAAGGGAAAGTATAACTTCAGAAAACTGGTGAAAACAAGGGAGAGATTTTAAAACCAAAGAGCTACTTTATTTAGAAACGAGTGTCCTGCAAAGCTCTTGCAATTTACCTGCTCAGCACAGTGTGCAGCCAGTTGAAGCACAATGTATTGAGTTTTCTTGGAAAGATTAACTTCCCTGTTGCACTTAGCTGCCTGTTTTTATGCTGAACTTCTTCCTCTCCTGGAACCTCTTCATAAGTGCTCCTGTATCTAGATTTTATCCACATACATAGTAATGGGGCAGGAAGAATGTACTTGCTTTGCTGTTTTCTTCTTTTCATGTCTCAAGCATGTAACAGTCTTGTGTCAGTCCTGTCTGAATATAAAGTGAACTAAGATTTATAAAAAGCAGCACTTCTGCTAATTCAGTATCAAGTAAACATATTCCCTCATAAAAAGCCAACCAACTTCAGTAAAAGCCCAAATCTTGACATCCACAATTTGGGCCACAGAAGGTGCAATGCTTTCAGAGTGTGTCAGATGTGGGAAAAATCCCAGAAACAGGTAATTCAGGTTAGTTTTGTTGGTGACTATCCATGCAGCATCAAGACACAAATGGAGTAGATGTTTACTATACATTTCTATAATTTTTCTTCTCAAAGAGGTTATATATATGTGTGTGTATGCATGTGGTTATATGTATATATATACTAACTTATTTATAACTCTACAAGATTGAGCTGCTACATGGGCCCTTCTATAGAAAAACCTGTCTGTGAGAAGAAATAGACTAACATCTAGGTGATATTCACAGAGGATCTTTCTGTCATTACACTGTCAAACAGCTGTAGAGCTTGACATAATACCTAAATAACCTGATGTCCAGGTCCACAAATCCATCTCTAAGCTACCAAGACTCCTAGATAGGAGGCACCATTTGATTTGCCTGATGTTATTCATGAAAGGCAGCTAAGGCTAAGAGATTCTTTTCTGCATTGCTATTTACTCTTTGAAATTTCCTCTTGATGTGACCCTCTGCTAAAAATCATTTTCTGGCATAAAGGTGAAAGGCAGGAAGACACTTCCATGTTTACTTTTGTCATGGAATTGCCTCAACTTAGACCTAAGTTCTGCAGAAATTAGTTGATCAAGCTATGAGATACTGCTACAGCCTAAAGCAAACAGAAGTATCCAGAAAACTTCTTTAAAAATACATGTAATTAGCTGAGTTGAGCAAATGGAAGAAATACAGCTATTTAATTTCTCACTTATACAGTCATTTCAAAAAAAGGATTTGGAGCACGTGACACATTTTCCCATAGCACAAATCCTATTGATAGAAATAAGCCACAAATGTAACTGCTAATAAATCTCTTCTCCTCTGAGAATAGCTCCTGCCACGAGACTTCTCACTGTTGCCAGCTTGGGGCTTTTGATTCCTCCTCAAAATGCATGTTTGTGCCCTGTGCACACTAGTAACACTTCTTAACATTTTTTCCAAAAGAACCACCTCAATTTGGGGCTTTAACTTGCACAGGCAAAGAAAAGCTGCCCCACTTTAGCAATATTCCTCAGTCAACAGACTGTGATGCCAGTTTCTGGTCTCAGCCATAATTATTGAACCATTTTTTCCTTTAGAAACACTCAATTATCGAATTCATTGTAGACATACTGTATGTACTAACTTAATTTTAGCCGTATAATCTCATAATGGACATCAAAGAATAGAGGATTAGTCAAAACCTATTAATAAAGAGATATAACAGGCCCTCCAATATTTTCTTTCAATAGGCACAGTAAGATTCAAGTCCTGCTTCTAGAGCCAAGCCTAAGTACCAAGCCTGCATAGCGGGCATCACAGGAGGGGCAAGAGGGAGAAATCACTCCCTTTAAATTGTGGATTAGAAGCAAATCTACCTTGCAGATCTGACTGTAGTTTTCATTTTGCAGATCTGACTGTAATTTTCATATTGCAGCAACTGCCTTGTCTTAACATCTCCCTCCTTTGGGACCCCCTTAGGGGATGGTGTCTGCATCAAGTCCCAGACCCTGACTGAGTTCACTTGGAGTCAGTAGAAACTTCCTCCTGCCAACAGTGGAGGCTGAACTGGAGTTTAGGTGAGTTATCTTTAAAAATGTATCTCAACACACATTGGAAAATTGATTGGAAATGGTGAATGAGGAGCAGAGAAGTAGCTGTAAGTGGAGGTTAGACAAATATCATCTTTGTACCATCTTGTAATTTAGATGCCTGTCACAGAAGCTGCAGAGCCACCTAGGGCAGCTTCATACATAGAATAGTGTGGATAATATGTCACTTAAGGGACAATAAAGGGTGGTGTCTCCTCCAACAGCCTGTGCTCTTTGTTTCACAGGACATTCAGTGGGTCACTAGTGATTTCCTTTGCTACCTAGAGAGCTGGCTGTCCCAAGGCTGTTCCTGAGGGGTTTTAATTTCCATCTTAGAACTGAGAGGACAGGAAGATTCCAGAAGTGGTCACAAAACAAATAAACAAAACCCCAGAAGACTAAAATGCAAACCCATAATTCCCCATCTCCCACAAAAAAAAACATAAAACCACAAGATGGGTAAGACATAGATCTACCACAGTAGCCTTATGCTACATATTGTCCATCTCCTTCTTAGCTGAAAAACTCCCCAGACATTATCCAGGACATCCAAATCCATTTTTCACCACCATTTTCCATTTCAAAGTGCATGGAATGATGGAGTTGGAAAGGACCTTCAAAGGCCATCTACTCCAACGCCCCTGCAGTGAGCAGGGACATTCTGCACTACACCAGGTTGGTCAGAGCATCATAAAGCCTGGCCTTGAATGTCTCCATCACCTCTCTGGGCAGCCTGTGCCAGTGTCTCTCCACTCCCATGGTGAAGAATTTCTTTCTAACATCTAATCCAATCCTGCCCTGCTCTAGTTTAAAACCCTTGTCCTACTGCTCCATGCCCTGGCAAGCAGCCCCTCCCCAGCTTTCCTGTAGCCCCTTCAGGCACTGAGAGTCCACTCTGAGGTATCCCTAGAGCCTTCTCTTCTCCAGGCTGAACAGCCCAAACTCTCTCAGCCTGTCCTTATAGGAGAGGTGCTCCAGCTCCTCAGTCATCCTTGTGTCCCTCCTCTGAACCCTCTCCAACAGGTTCTTCTTGTGCTGAGAATCATAGAATAGTTTGGGTTGGAAGGGACCTTAAAGATCATCTAGTTCCAACCCTCCTGCCATAGGCAGGGACACTTCCCACTAGACCAGGGTGCTCAGTGCCTTGTCCAGCCTGGCCTTAAACACCTCCAGAGAGGGGACATCCACAACCTCTCTGGGCAACCTGATCCAGTGTCTCACCACTCTCACCATAAAGAATTTCTTTCTTATATCTCTAGCCTGAATCTACCCTCTTCCAATTTACACCTGTTATTCCTAGTCCTTCCATCACATATCCTATTAAGAAGTCCTACTCCTGCCTTTATGTAGACCCCCTTCAGATATTGGGAAGCTACCCCTGAGCTTTCTTTTCTCCAGGCTGAACACCACAGACCTGGACACAACACACCAGCTGGAGTCCCACAGGAGCAGAGTAAAGGGGGAGAAAGTTATGTCTAAGAATCACTATCCTGAAAAAGGTATGAGCAAGCTATGATTATACTATTATAATTATTATTTCTCTCATGTTACAACAGGTGATAGCAAGGCAGGAGGTAAGAACCTTAAAACCAGCCCACATAAGGTCAGAGCAGATGGAGTGTGCTTCTTCCTTGGTGGTGCCCTTTGGAATGTGATGGAGGCAGGTCTGTGCAGGCTGGAGGATTGCTGGCTGGACCACAGCAGTGCTTGAGAAGAGCTGGCAGAGCTCAGGGGCGATAGCTGTCACTTTATTCTGTGCACTTAACTCCTATTAGTATTAATAGAGCTGCAGACAAACAGTGAGAGCAGATCATGGCCTGCAGCTATTTATCTATTTCTGCCTCATGTCTTGTATTTTATGGCATTGTTCTGTAGTGTCACCCACAAGCCTGCAGTTGGTGTGCTTCTATTTTGCTGCAGACAGGAGCATGGCCATGGGGTTTATTTGAAGGGAAGGGAAGGGAAGGGAAGGGAAGGGAAGGGAAGGGAAGGGAAGGGAAGGAAAAAATGCTTGCAGGAAGGAGACAAGCATTTTGAATTGAAGTCCATTCCTCAACAAGGGAAGGAAATTTCCTTAAGTGGGCACTCTTGGCTACACAACACACACCCACCCCCTGAGTCCAAGCCTTCATGTGGCCCCAAGAGCTGCTTTTTGTAGGCTGCTGATGCCCTCACCATCTTGTGCAGGACTTGTTTATTTGTGTTGCAGTGGCACTTAGAACTTCCTGAAGAGTGAGGTCCATTGTGTTACGTGCTGGGCACACAGCTGAATTGGAAGGAGCAGGGCTTTCTGTGTGAGTGCTCTAGAGAGAGAATAGATCATTAAGGTCACTTGTTTTCCTTACAGAGGCCAAGGCAGGATTGATTCCTCCATTATATTCTATCTGTGTATGTATTTTCCCCTTGCAGTTTCAAACAGCCAAGGTGCCAAGATATTACTTCCCTTAGGAGAGTCTCCTGTCATCCAGACGTCTCATTCAGACAAAGTTATGCCTGAATTTTTCCAAGCCCACCTTTTTTTTTTTTTTCAAGTTTCATTCTATTATTTCCAGATGGGAAATATTCATGCAGAGAAGGAAGCTCGTCACAAGGGGAAAGGGGAAGGAAACCTCGTCCCCTGCCAGAGCAAAGAAAGGATTGGAGGAGGCAGCCTGAGTCAACGCTAAGAAGGGTCCCACCAGTTCTTTTTACCTCCACCCACTTCTAGACACTCCTGGCCATGTTTGAGACAGCACCATTGAATCCATTCAGCACTACAGCATTGTATCTATTCAGAGAAATGCACTTCAACAGGGCAACCACCCTTAAAAACAGCCTCATTGTTTCTCCTAAAAGCCTCATTGAAATCTGTGTACCTAACTAGCTGCTGTTTTGTGAGTTAGCTAGACTCCAGCCTTACTGATTTGAAAGTGAATGTTCCTTGAAGGGTTATTTTCCTTGAAATGCAGCTTCTTGACAAAATGTTCCTCTTTTCTTCCACCATATCCTCGTGGAGATTCCTCCCTTTTAGAAAGATGATCAATATTGCTTGGTCAGCTGGGATCTGAGAGGAGTTTGTGCTGTTAAGGGCATTGGAGCAATGGTTTAATGAATCACACGGTTCTACATCTCTCTGCCTGTTTACTGGGAAGCAGTTTTACCTGGCTTGCCCACCAGAGAGAGACACAATCACTCGCACCAGCACACAGACACACACTCACCTGAAAATTCACCTCTTGTGTGCTGTCAATGAGACATTAGGAGTAGCTGGACTAGAAAGAGGAGCTTCTCAGGGATGAGAAGTTATGCTAGGTATCACATTTTTTGCTGTCAAGGTCTACGTGGCAGCAGTGAATCTGTTTGAAGTCCTAACAACCTCAAGTGCAGACACTATGATACCAAGTGATGACGCAAGTCAAGGTAGGATGAAAAGGCAGAGTGGATCTGTGAAACATAGTCCATGTCTGTGTTTGACAAAATTCTACTTTGTTTTGTTAATTATACCTAAAGATCTCATCCCAAACTATAAAAAAGCATTACTGGATGTTGTAAATGAAACAATAAGGTCATGCAAGGTCATCAGATGTCTAATTGTTTAAAGCAAGCATCACACCCTTTCTGACCTTCATATTGATGATCAGCAGTTTATAATTGGCCTGTCTGGGCCTTTGTTGAAGTAGGTGCTTCTTTCAAGGTGCAGCTAGTCTGAGGTTTTACCTATCACCTTCACCCTGAGACCATAGGATCATAGAATTTTAGAATGGATTGGTTGGAAATAACTTTAAAAAGTCACATAGTCCAACCATCCTCCCGTAGATGGGAGCATCTTCAACTAGATCACATTGCTCAGAGCCTCATCAAACTTGAACTTGAATGTTTCCAGGGATGGGGCATTGACCACCTCTCTGGACAACCTGTGCCAGCATCTCATCATCATCATTATGAAAAATTTCTTCCTTATATCCAGTGTAAATCTACTTTTTTTTTAGTTTAAAGTCATTATGAGTTCTCCTGTCACTATGGGCCAAGCTGAAAAGTCTATCCCCATCTTTCCTGTGGTCCCCCTTTAAGATCAGATACATTTGCACCCCTGCTCCATATAGGACCAAGCTGTAGGAGGGTTTTTTTTCTGCAGGGTTATTTGTGTGCAGCACTGAGATGTGGGCTAAGACCACTGGTGTTAGGAAAAGCACATTCAGCCCTCAGTGAGGGGAAAAAATTTCCATCTCCACTTTCAAATGAGGGGTTAAACAAACCTGTGGCAAATTTGACTGCTTCACAGAGTGTGGTAATGCAGCTGATGCCATGTGGATGGCAGAAAGTGTACAGGATATTGGCCAGTTGCTTGATACTGCCACTCGAAAGGCCCCAAGAATTAGACCAATTTCACACTAGAAGAGGTGCCTGTTTCTCACATTTTCTTTCACAGTTGGAGTCCTGGTCACTTGTTGATCTTCTGTCCTCATAAAATCTTTCCAGTTCATTTAAAAGTTGGCTCTCTTGTGCATTTCTTAAATTCTTTTTGAAGCTGGAGGTCTGAAATGCTTCCTTACTTCTGAGACCCAAAGGGCATAACTGGAAACTGAGCACTTTGACACCAAAGGCCTTATCCTGCCAAGTACAGTCAGCAAGAATTTGTGGTAAACAGGGCTGTGGCATCGTGCTCCAGTATTAAATACTAGTTAAATGGCAATTTGTACTCAAAGGCTTTGAAACCTCTCCCTTCAGCATTCTCCACTGCATCTCCATGGTATGGGCTAGAAGTTCTCTACTAAGAAAAATAGCTAGCCCTATGGGACTGGTGGTTTATTTCCTTCCAGTTAAGTAAATCCATCTTCACCATTTGAGAAAATACCACTGTTGGCTTTTTTTAATTTGTCCCTTTTCAGGATAACTCATGAAAAAGTGGTGCAGCCTGGGCTATTCCTACTCTCTCTCAAAGCACTCAGTGTTCATGGAGCTGAATGTTTCTTACATAGCAACATGGAACAAGTTGTATTATATTGATTAGTGATTGTCTAGTGAGCATTCTGGTTTAGACAGTACCCAATGTATCAACTGATCTTTATTTAGTCAGTTACATAACACATTGCTCTAGAAGCAAAGTTTCTTAGATATATTTTTTAAAACTGTGTGAACTAATGCACAACACTTCAGCTGAATCCTCATGGGTTCTGGACTTGAAATATTCCTTAGGTTTGAGGAAAATTGGCCCGTCCATAACACACAGTTGTAGCTATGGGAAGAGTTGAATTCACATCCTATACAGTGTTGTGGTGCAGAACTTGGCAGTTCTAGAAAGAACTTTTGGGGAGCTCCTGAACAGGTGAACTCCCACTCCCAGTAAACTTCCAACATGGCCATTTTATAGTAGTAGTGTACCTACATGCATCTAGAAAGGGGTGTATCTGCTATCTGCACAATAAAACAAAATTAACAAGTAGATTACTGAAGTAATTTATCCTCACTTCAATAAAAACTGGCATTACAGTTTCATTAAAGGGGTTGGACTTCACCCTGCAGAATTGAATCATAGAATAGAATCATAGAATGGCTTAGGTTGGAAAGGATCTTAAAGATCATCTAGTTCTAACCCTTCTCTCTGCCATGGGCAGGGACACCTCCCTCTAGACCAGGTTGCTCAATGCCTGGCCTTTCAGTGTTTGCTGTATACTCATGGATGGAAAAGTTGCTTATTATTGTTATTACTGTTGAAGAAATGTTTACTGAATGGCCTAATTATAAAAACAGATAGCATGAGAGAGTTTCTACCTGTAAATCTTACAGCATGAACTAAATAAGAGTGGGAGCAGAAAGGAAGGGGAAAGGTGAAGGACGAAATGCTAGAGCTGAAGCTCTAATTACCCACTAAGGTCTGTATGTTCCAGCCCCACAAAGCACATAACTGTAGATCTGGAAAGGGCAATAAATGCTTCTAAATAGTTGAGAGAGCACCAGACTCCTCATCTGAGGGGCAAGTGTTCAAGTTGGACTCGATGATCTGAAATATCCTTTCCAGTCTAGTTAGTTATTATTATAATTAGGGATCCTGATCACCTGTAGGTCATAGAATCATAGAATAGTTTAGGTCGGAAGGGACCTTAAAGATCATCTATTTCCAATCCCCCTGCCATAGGCAGAGACACCCCCCACCAGACCAGGCTGCCCAGTGCCTTATCCAGCCTGGCCTTAAACACCTCCAGAGAGGGGGCATCCACAACCTCTCTGGGCAACATCCATTCAAATGAACTGTTTGGCTGAAACCATCCCAGGTGCTGAGTGAAGGCCTAGTGAAAGTAGCAAGAGGCAAAGTACATGTTAATGTCAGGCTGTAAGTGGGAATCCAGCCTACAGAAAGTTCTTGAGAACTAATCTTGCACACACAGTTGTCCTGCAGGATTCATCTGAAGCTGTAGGTCCTTGAAGTGTCTTCTTAGTGATGTTGAGGAGATGAGCTTGCACCTGTTGACTGTGATGGTACCCAACTGCCTTTCCTATACATTTGGATTATCTGGAGGTTAGGAAACACAATGATATGGTGAGAGTAGTAGGGCAACTTAAGTTGGCCAACCTGCCCAATGATGATTTGCAGTGTTAACAGGAAGATGTTGCAGCAGCAGAGACCTTCAGCAGAACTAATGCCTTTGCTCCGTTCTCTTCCTTGATTAAAGACGTCCACGGCCTCATATCCCATATTTAACCTCTTCTTTGGGGTCTATCAAGAGCTACTCTGCTCTCACAGACCCACGCGTGAGGCGGTGGGACCCCGGGGAGCGCGGACCCCCCCACGCCGCGCAGGGCCCGCCGCTGTCCGCGGTGCTGAGCGGCAGCGGGCGCAGCTCCCACCGCCGGGGAGGTGCCCCGCGTCTTCCAGGGATCCAAACCTTTGGGATTTATAGGAATGATATCCGGGGAGATGCGGGATTTGGCTCATGAGAAGTTTTTTGGGCAGTAACTTCACCACAGAAACAGCACCCGCCGCCCCCTCGAGCCCAAACAAGGTAAATCCATGCTCAAAACTCCCGTATATCACAGAATAGTTTTGGTTGGAAGAGAACATAAAGATCATCTAGTTCCAAACCCTCTGCCATAGGCAGGGACACCTCCCACTACACCAGGTTACTCAGTGCCTCATCCAGCCTGGCCCTAAACACCTCCAGAGAGGGAGCTTCCACAACCTCTCTGGGCAACCTGTTTCTGAGCAGTAAGATCTGGGAAGCTTCCGCTAGAATTAAAATATTTTTCCTTTACTTGTTTGGGGTTTTTTTCTTGTTGGTTTGTTGAGTTTGGGGGTTTTTTGTTAATTTGTTTTGTTTTTACAGATTTATAGTAAATACTACATTCATTGAAATTCATCTTTTCCCCATTAAACTGGACTCCTCAAATAACTTTTGCACCTTTGCTCCTCAGCATTGAACAACCTTCCTAGAAAATCAAGAAAGGAGATTTTCCTTTCTTGGAAACCATTGGGAAGTTTCTACTCATTGATTAAATAGTCATTTCTTCTTTTATGTTTACACCACAGAACCTTGCTTCTGTGAAGGTCCATGCATACAGTACAAGGCATTTCCCTGGAGGGTCTTTGACATTAAGTGTGGCCGCCACACTCCTTGTTAGAAATGTCAGGAACTCAAACTGGAAACTGAATACAGACTAATATGTGAACTGGAAACACACGACTTTCCCTTTCAAATAGATAAGTTGCACACTTCAAAGTGCAAATTATCAGTTTCTCTGGGTTTTCCCCTACTTGATTTTTCTAATGAAAAATTATTTTCTGCACACAAATGGCCTGCATAAGGACTGAAGGTATTAAGTGTCAACATCATCTATGGAGACCATCTTCTCACAAAATGCTGTTTAAACTCTACCTGTCAAGGGCTCTGATTGCAACAAGTAAAGGTAAGGGGGGAATTAGCAAGTGGGAGAGAAACAAACAGTAAGCTTCTTAGTATTTAGTTTTAATAAGGGCAAGTATCTCACACTACTTTCCCTATGATTGTATTAGAGCTATTTATGCCAATGAAAGAAGTGTTAAAAGTGAACATGTTGAAGTAGAAATGAATGTCAGTTCTCTTGGTAAATAATAATAACAGTAATGACAGTAAGAATAGCCAAGAAGACACAATGCACTAAGAAATAATATGTTCAATCCCTTTCATTAAAAACTGTTTCTCTCCATGGGGCCAGTAATCCAAGACTGTTTCCATAAGGCTCTGGTGTTTTAACAGCTGTGGCCATGGTATAAAGTTTCATATTTGAAGCCTGGGCACAATTAGATTCCACCTCAACACCTGACAATATCAGTAATCAACTGATCTTGAGGATGTTGACAGTGCTGTGTCCAGAGAAGTACAGAGATTATCTTGGAGTGTTTACTCAAGATGTGTTGGATTGGCTGTTTATCCTTCTTCAGCTCTTTGTGGCTCTCCTGCCCCTGCCTGCTTCCAATTTCCATTTAGGATTTGGATTATGAGATTGTTTAAAGGTTTCAAAGAGATTACAACCACCTAGTGGTAGGCACAGTTCAGAAGTTTAAAATAAAGGCTAGGCAAGAAAAAACAGAAAGGAAGAAAGGTCAGGGTGAATGTGAAGGAATGGCTGCAAACAATGAATTAAAGTTGACCATGGGGGATGTTAAATTTTTGGTCAAAATTTTGCCTCACCTTTGCTGATTCAGGAGTCTATACTGCTACCTCCTTCCACATCAGTTTAGATGAGTGGAAATACTCTAATTTCAGAGGGAGAGCAGAAAAAACTCACTGATCAGTGACTGATAATTCTTTTAGCATCAGACAGAAGCTGTGATAGAAACATCTCCTCATCTTCATTTGAGACTAGAGGGTAAACCATGAGGTCATCCTTCCTTGCACACACTAATTTCTCCTTCACTTGCTTCTCTCTCTGGTAGCATTTGTGTTGCCAGGGTGAGAACTTCTGTAATCTGACGTTTCTTGTGGTTATCTTTAACTTTTTCCCAAGTGTGGTCTCAGCAACTTTCCTCCTTTCTTTTTCTGTCTTCTGGCTGGCTTCCATCCCAATGCCCATTCTGAATCTCTCAAGCCACAATCCCTTACTTGTCTGCTTGATTTTTGCCATCATGAGTTTCTTTCTACTCTCCTGTCCTTTTTGTGCACTAAAAATAAGATAAAAAGCCAAAAATGAACAAACAAAAAAACCTTAAAACACGGTGGTAAAGAAATTGAAAGGACAGAACTCTAGGAGATTATCCCTTGCAAAGTTTTCTCTGGATTGAATCCTGTGTGGCCATGCTAATAGAAAGAGAATGTCTAGATATGCAAGGGGCACCCACCTTAGAAACAAGTAAAATTCATGTTAGCATTAATTTGGTTTTCTTATGGGAGAAGAACTGAAAAATCAGTTTTCTTTCAGTTTTCCATCTATTCCACAGAGCATGTTTTTCATGCTCCTCTGGTGTTGAGCTGCTGCATCATAAGAAGAGGTTTCTACCAGGTAGATTTACCCCATTATGTGACAAACTTTGTGGACTAGCATAGTGCAGATCAGGTGGTGGGATTTGCCCTCTGCTACTGTTATTTGGCTGGTAGATTCAGCTGAAAGATAGAAAACATATTTCATCCAACCTCAGCAGATGAGACCAGGGATCTACTTTTCTTACACAACGCCACGTGTCAGGTAAAGGTTTGGATTCTGGGCCAGTTCTTCCCTGGGTGATGTTTTCATCATTGCTGACAGCAGGGGGATCTAACAGAATGGACTGCAGATAGCTGAAGAATGGGAAAAAAGAAATAGGCTCCAGAAATTTATGACTTTGTTTTTTGGTTTTGCCCTTTTTTTTTTTCCTAGGGAGGATAAGGAAGAAGAAGGAACACATCTTGGCAAACAGTTACATTAAGTGCAGTCTGTGAGAACTGTGTTTGAAAAGAAGTTGAAAGGATTTTGATTGTTCATGTATAAAGGAGAGGAAGAGGAGGCAGCGTGATAAAAGGGAATTAAAAAAGAACAAGGTTGCAGAAGGTAGCTGGGGAAAATTGGTTCTGATGTCAGAACTTGTGATTATTCATGCTAATAAAAAGCAGAAAGTGAAAATGCAACATGTAATAATTTTTCTGCATGTGACTGACTTGTGCAACTCACTCCTCAAGAAATGTTTAAGACTTAACACTTAAATTAGAGCCAGGCAGTCACTCACACAGATGTGAAAAGCAGCATGAAGAGTAAAAAAAAACCTGCATATAGGAAGGTCGTGAACACTGGGCTTAAGTTCCTGAGCAATTCTTAGAAGCAGCAAGGAGTAAACGGCTTGTTAGAGAGTTCTTCCATCTGAGTCAGAAACATTTCATATCAGGCAACACTTTGGACCACAGCTACATTCTGGGGTCACAGTTTATATTACAGTGACTCCACCAACAGCATCACATCCGTGGATTTCACTTTCACTTCCCTGGTAATTTTGTTAAACACCCACCAGTGGCCATGACTCGATTCTGTCCAAGAGTTATTCTTTTCAAGTGGTTTTTTTTTTTTCCCTATTCTCTGAAGAAATAAAATACTCTGAAGTTAATCGGGGACCTCGTGTGCTTTTTTACATGTCACAGGGTCATGTAGCAGGGGCTGGAAAATGGAGACAAAGTGGTCAGAGGCTTCACTAATCCCTGGCATGAGGGATACGGAGGAGCAGCAAATAAAGCAGGGTCTATGTTAAGTGGGTGGGCAAATGCTTCAGAAAAAAATCCTCTAAATAGACTAATTCCTCTTTTCCCTACACGGACCTGGTTAACATTGTTTTGTGTTCACCCTTGGTGCTCTGGAGCTGACCCTGGGAGTGCTGCCTTCCTAAGAGCTGCAGGAAAGGACACTCTGGCCACGTACCTGTGAAAATATTCCTTGAGTTGGGCTGAACAAGCTGCAATAACCCACGCTGCCCTCAGTCTTTGTTACTGCTTGCCTGCCCTAATTACTACATGAAGCTGCTGCTAAAAGAAAGTTTGAGGAAACCTGCCCACCACAGAAATACTTTCTTGATTTCCTTTTAAAAAATCAATCATTGCAGAGATTAATATATATTTTGTTTATTGGCTTTCCGACTAAATATTCCCACCCCTGACATTCATCTGCAGCAATCAAACATTCCTCATTTTGAGCTCAGATGCCACAATGATAAGCACAAATAATGATAATGCTTGAAATGCAGCAAAACTTTTCAGCAGACAGTGGTTTTAGCGGGGTGGGTTTGGTTTTCATCGCTCCAGTAGAATGAAATCGAGCATTTCAAAAAGAATAAGCAAGCAGTGTCTTAGGGCAGCATAAGAGCTTCAGAACAGCTTTGGTGTAGTTGGCAAAAAAAAAAAAAATCAGTTAAAAAAGAATTAAAAAGAACCAGGATCATTATTTATAGCAAGTTGTTTTTTTTTTAATTCAAGCTCAGTGTAGGTATGGATGTGCATATAAGTGATGTTTAGTTTGTCCTGTGCAGCACAGGTGGCATTCCCTTTCCCTTTTTAGAGGAATGAAATTAACATATTTATTTTTTTTCTCCTGCATGAAGGAGGGGTTTAAGCATCCACCTCATACACTTGGGATGCTGGAACTTCCAAAATAAGCAACAAACTGCCTCCCTCCCTGTTAGGGTCCAAGGTTTTGACCAGAGAGAAAAGTAGAGCCTAAAAGAGAACTGTGGGAGCAGCTTGTGCTCAAACCCCAGTCCAGAAGCAGTTTCTGAAGCAGAGGTGGGACAGGAGGTAGAAGTTGAAGGAAACAAAGAAAAAGGATAAAAAGAATAATACTCCGAAGCATTTATTTTACTTGAATGTTAAAGCAAGACTCTTCTCACCGCTCCAGGGCACATCCTTACTTGAAAATATAGAGAAATAATAACAATAATAATAAGAATAGAAATTATAAAAGTATCTAACTTCTCACATGTATACTGAAGAAGGCAATGAAGCAGAAAAATAGGGTTTTCTGCTTTAGTGTAGGCTATTTAGCTTGACATTGGCTTAAATTGCCTCAGGTGAGGAGCAAAAAGCTTACACTGACCACAGCTCCAGCCCTGGACTGTAGGTCAAGGCAGCAGCCAGGGAAAAAGGGCCTCACAGTGCCTGTGTGAAGGGGCAGAAACTCCCCCTCCTGCCTCCAGTTAAATAAAAAGAATAGAAATCCTGCTTTAAGATGAAGGCACCTGAGACATGTCTGGCAGGATGCATTTGTGCTGGTGTTCCCTGTGGGTCACAGTGTGGCAGCAGGTCTGGGCAAAGAAGTGGCCCTGTCTCAACAGCAGAGAGGTCCCTGGGGGACAGGACAAACCCATCACACAGGACAGTCCTACACGGGGCAGGGGATCCCTGAGCAGGGTTTGAGCAGTGCCACTTGTCTCCCTGACAAAGAGAAACCAGGCCTGGACTCCCCTCTTTGTGCAGGGCTGTGGGTGATGCTGCTCAGACAAGGCAGAAACAAAAATCCATCTTTTTACCCCTTGGAATATGTTTTGTCACACTGAGCTCTTTTCTTTTTAATAGTCCTTCCCCTCCACATCAAGTTTTCCCATAACCTCTTCAAATGTCACCTGTGATCCCCTCTTTCACTTGAGTTGCCTTTCCCCAGGTCATTTTTACACCCTTAAAAATAAAAAAAACCCTATATGTATATTTAAAATTACTGTTGCCACCATATTCTTCCCTCTTCATCTGGAGCAGTGCTGGGACTGGCTCACAGCAAAGCCCAACAGAGGCCAAACTGGGCACCTGTGGCCGAGAGGAAGCTGCTGATCAGGCAGGTGTCCCAGTTTGATACCTCACTGTGGCTGTGGATGTGCCAGAACTTGGGAGTGAGGGGGATGCTCCTGAAAAATGGAAAAATGGGGATCCTTCCCAGCTTGGGACTGTCGGGGCCAGGCTGCCAAAAAAGGATGGGAGCAAGAGTTGTTTAGAAAAAAAACCTTATAAATAGTCATATTTACACATGAAAGTACGTATATATATGTATAGATTTCTACTTGCATAGGTAACTATAGGTAAGGATGCAGAGATGTCTGTGCATCTTTAAGAGCCTGCAAGGCCCCGGCGATGGCCGCGGGCAAGACAAGCATCTCGTGGAGGAGAGAGGCGGTGGCACCCGGGCAGGATGGGCACCGAGGTCCCCTCTCCACGGGGGTCCACTCCACCGCAACCCCGGCCACGGCCACGAGCAGGGGATGGGGACCGCAGGACAGCGGGGAGAGCTGCGAGGGGATGGGTCGGAGCCGGGGAGGGAACCGGGAATGTCCCCAAACTGCCACGGGGAAGGAAAGATCCCGCTCTAAGGAATGGACTTTGCAACTCCCCCGCTTCAAAATTGAAAACAAAATTAAAAATTAAAAAAAAAAAAAAATACCGTGAGGGTTACAAAGGGATGGGATGATTATATTTTTGGGGTGGGGGGAGCAACGGAGGTATTGATGAAGGTAATTTGGGTGCTGGGAATATAAGACGAAGATACACCTAATTCCGTCATCATATAGATATAATATATTTCACTCTCACCACATAAATACAAAACATCCAAATATCCAAAACATTCAGAACAAAAGTTAGTAGCAAGGGCTCAGCGCTCGATCCATTCATTATTTTCTTCGACTAGTTGCCTAGAAACTTCAGACGTAAATAATTTACAATAAAATTACTATTTTTCTTTCTGTCCAGCTCCTTCTGTTCCAGTTCTGGTCTATAATTAATTCTAGACACTACAGCAACCATTCCACTTTTTTGTAAATTTTTTTTTCTTTTTGGTTACAGTTTGGTGGCACGTATTTATACAGTTTGTAAACGCCGTGTGTTAAAGTTCAAAGAAAGGAAAGAAACTTAAAACCAAAGTAAAGAAAATTATTTTTTTCTTTTTTTTTTTTTCTTTTTTTTTCCCGAAAAACGTTGTAAGTACAGCATCCCTTTTCTGGCAAATTCAAGTACCGAAATTGAACAGGAAATTTTCCATTCGGAATTCTAGAAGGTGAAGTTAACATAACGCTTGTGGAGAAAAGAGCAGTAAGAGAATATGAAGGAAAAATTAAAAACGTTGTTACATAAATGTATTTTAAAGTACAAAAATAACAATAAAAGATACGCTTTTTATATTTCACGTTCGTTTTAGATGAAGTGTGAGCGATATGCGAGAGGGTTATTTCGGGAGGAAGGAAGGCTAAAGATTTTTTTTTTTAATTTATTTAGATGCGCGTGAAAATAATTTGAAAAAATAAAATAAAAAAAAAAAAAAAAAAAAGAAAATTTACCATCGCAACAGATCTGGATGCAAATCGAGTCGCGACTTCCATTATTTATCTGCAGGTTTGCTTTTGCAGATAAGGTCGGCAGGACCGGCCCGCGGGTATGCGGGATAAAGAAAGAAGATTTTAAAAAAGGAAAGGAAAAAAAAAAAGGGGGGGGAAGGAAAAAAAAAGGAAGGGGAAAAAAATAAAAGGGGCGTTGTGTTATCTGGAAGGGGGAGACAGTTTTATTCAAAGTCTTTGCAGCCACTGATTTCTGTCTCCCCGTTTCGTGCGTGTATTTTCGAGGGAGTCCGTTCCGGCCCTTCCCACATTCAAGGTTTATAGTGGTGGGAAAAAAAAAAAAAAGAAAAGAAAAAGAAAAAAAGTTGCTGGTCGTTTTCCTGGCTGGTTTTAAGGGCAAACGGCGAGGAGGGCAGCCGGGGGCTCTAGTGCAGTGCGGGTGGGTGGAAGGGGGGCCGCAGGTGGAACCCCCCAGAACCTTTGTGCTTTGGAGTCACTGAAGCCTGAGGGAGGAAAAGGGGAGGGGGAAGGAAAAACCAAAAAAAAAAAAAAAAGATACTAAACCAAACCCGGGCATCACCTGGCAGCTCCGTCCTCCTCTCTCCGAAATCCTTCTCCCTCGCTTGGCATTGGCTACAGCCCATCCGAGCCAAACCGCGCCCCGGCCGCTCTCTCCCTCTCCTGACGGTGTCAAAGCAAAAGGACAGACAGACAAACATCTCCCTCAACGCACCACCATTTCCTCTCCCCACCTCCCCCCGGCACGGACAGACGGACCCCCGGGTCCGGCGGGGCAGGAAGAACCGGGTTCTGGGGAGCTCCGCAGCCCCCTCTGCCCTCTCCTCTCCGCACCCGCGGAACGAAGGAGGAGGGTGATGAGGATAAGGAGGCGGCGAGAGAGGGGATGGGGAGGGAAGGGGCTGCCGCCAGTCCCATAAATACCGCCACAAATAGACTATAAATATAAATACGAGGTTTGGGGGGTGAGGGGGGGAAGTTACTTAGAGTCAGTCCAGTGCTTTTTTCTCAGCGCTCTCTTTATTGTTGGTCCGGGAGTAGGGCTCGAAGGCGGAGGAGCTCAGGTAGCGGGCCGACAGTTCCTGCAAGTTGCCCGCCAGCGAGCCTGCCACCGCCAAAGGGGCTGAGGACAGTCGCCCGGCCACCGAGCCCAGCAGGGCGGGCACCGGCAGCCCGAACAAGCCGTGCCCGGCGGCGGCGGCGGCC
>VZTY01015802.1:2346-16824 GCA_013400935.1 Turnix velox
AGGAAGGAAATGCAGAGGATCTACAGGAAAGAAAATGCAGAGGTTCTCAAGGAAGGAAATGCAGAGGTTTTAAGGGAAGGAAATGCAGAGGTTCTAAGGAGAAAGGTCTAAGCTGAAGAGGCCAGGCTGTGATTGCACAACCAGAGTCAAAAGGAAAATGTCAGTGGCCAGAAATAACCAAAGAAGATCCCCAGTGGAGACACGAACTCATCGGGGTGGATGCACCCTCGCTGATGCAACGGGTGTGGGTGCGTTCTCCAGCTTCCCCCAGCGAGCAGACTCAAGGCAAGAGCCTACCCAAAAGCACAAGGCAACAATCTCAAGCTGGAAAAGAAGGAAAATTCCAAGTACATGAGCAGCATCCCTGCTCCACCACACAACAACACCCCGCCTCAGGGCGAGGAGATTAAGAAAAAGAGGGAGGGAAGAAGGGAGGGGACAGGGGACCACAGGGCTGGGGACCAGAGCTGCTCTTCCTTCCTGGATTTGAGTGAATTCAGAGCAAAAAGACAGCACAGAGAATCCCACAAGGATTGCTACCCTCAGTATAACCTCACATGTAGATCTCTGACCCATGAGCAGGTCAGAGCAGCTCATGTCACCCACATAGCCTGAAGGAGAGGAGAATCTGTCCTTTTTCTCAGCTAAAGAAGACAAAGTGGTGCTGCCCAGAGATTTGTCTGCTCCCCCAGCCCTTGCCACCAAGGTTGTCTTAGCTAAGGACATGGAACCAGGGCACATCTGGCCCCTGCTCCACAGCTGGGCTCACCCCAAGCCCTGGCCACACACCCCATCCATCAGAAGCAGGGAGGTGCTGCTCCTCTTGGGTTAATTTATGTCTGTCCAAGCCTGAGGACGTAGGAGATTTTCTTTAAGGGAGTTTTCTCTCATTTTTAACCTCTTCATCCCACTGGCACCAGATGATGCAGCTCATGGAGGTGCAGGCACTTCTCTCCCCCCCTCCCTACTCCCCCTGGAATCTTCCTCTCTCACTTGTGGTCCTTGGGATTCACCCAATGTTTCTCAGAAAGACAAAAAAAAAAAAAAAAAAAAAAAAAAAGAAAAAAAAAAAAGGAGGACCTCAAGACAAGTATGCATTTAATAAGTAGTGAGACAAATAAGCTCCAGTTATCCCAGCAGAATTACAACACCAGAGAACAATTTTCTGCATTCCTCTGAAGGCCTGAAGGAACCCAATTGCCTGCTCTCAGCCTAAATAGGTACCAGACACCAAGTGCTCCATAAGCAAACAGAGCCCCCAAAGTGCAAAAATGAAATAAGTAAAAAGCTTCATGTTACATATAAACCAGCCGTTTGCACCTTGTTATTAATGGTCTTGACTATGACCTTTAAACCCTTCCTTGCTCAGAGTCATGGATCTCCCAGCCTTGGCACCCTCACAACAATTCCAGGATGAGGAGCAGGGAATAAACAACCCCAGCCCACGCCACAGGAGCCACAGAGAGAACCAGCAGCAACAAACCTACACTGAGAACCACCAGAGTGTGGTGGTCAGGGCTGAAGGTGACTGTTCCTGGCTCTATCTGTCAACATACCCTGGGTGAGGAGGGCTTCTGGTGGCATAAAAAGTCCTGTGACCACATAGATGCATAAAAGCTCGAGTTAACTTCAAAGATTTCCCTGAAATGACCTGTTGGAGAGAGTCCAGAGGAGGTCACGAGGATGATGTGAGGGATGGAGCTCATCTTCTACAAGAACAGGCTGAGAGTTCAGCCAGGAGAAGGCTGTGGAGAACTTCTACTGGCCTGATGTTACCTGAGGGGGTACAAGAAATCTGGGGAGGGGCTGTTTGCCAGGGCATGGACCCACAGGGTGAGGGGAAATGATTTTAACTACAGCAGGGCAGGGTTAGATGAGACATGAGGAAGAAGTTCTTCCCCTTGAGAGAGGTGAGACACTGGAAGAGGTTTCCCAGAGAGGAAACCATCCCTGGAGGCTGCAGAGGCTCCGAGTGTCCTGATCTAGTGCAGGATGTCCCTGTCACTGCAGGGGAGGGAACTAGATGGTCTTGGAAGGACCTTCCAACTCTACATTCTATGAGGGTGGGGAACACTGGCCCAGGTTGCCCAAAAAGGAGGTGGAAGCCCCATCAAGCCTGGAGACACTCAAGGCCAGGCTTGCAGAGGTTCTGAACAACCTCATCTAGTGCAGGATGTCCCTGTCACTGCAGGAAGTGGCACTAGATCATCTTGGAAGGTCCCTTCCAACACAATGATTCTAAACAATGGAGTTTATATATTCTATATATTCTATGAGGGTGGGGAACACTGGCCCAGGTTGCCCAGAGAGGTGGTGGAAGCCCCATCAAGCCTGGAGACACTCAAGGCCAGACTTGCTGAAGCTCTGAGCAACCTCAACTAGTGCAGGATGTCCCTGTCACTACAGGAGGTGGCACTATATGATCTTTTACAATGATTCTAAGCAATGGAGCTCACTGCCATCACCTCAGAGAAGCAGCAACAATCAGAAGTTATCTGCTGTAAATCATATTTTTGTCAAATACATATACATACACACACTTATACAATCTAACTGCATGTGGGTTGATGGCATAAGTGGCAAGCCCATGGTCTTAAGTGGTCAAGGCAAGTTCCTAAGAAGCACAGACAACCCCAATGGCAAGTCCCAGAGCTCCTCCTTTCTCAGGAGTTACTGGCACTTCCAGAGCCAGGACAAATTTCCATTCCCCAGTCAGACTTTCAGCATGAGCCCATCCCCTCTGTGTTACGGTTATGTCAGGGGAGGACAGTGAGAGAAAGCAGCTCTTGGGATGATACATGGGCAGCAGAGCTTCATTTATAACCCCACACAAAGGCTGGGGAATGTTGGACTCCAAGAAGCATTAGCTGGGTTACCTTACGGGCCCCTGAGGAGCAAGAAGTGAAATTGCATGAACACCACGTACCTATTAATCACCTTAGTGATTTCCACAAGGAGAAACAGCCCTGATGGTGCAGGCTCAGCTGGAAAGAAAGTGGAGAAAATTACCCAGTGGTAGTTAGGCAACTCCAAAATATGTGGTAGTACCTATGGTGAAGGGCCACCCCCTTCTCTTGAATCCTCAATGAATTCAAATATTTCACTTGGATTAAAGCCCAGGCCATAGAAATATGCAGTGGAGTAACAAGGGCATTTCTACCCAAACACACGGGTTTCCTCCCCAACAGTTACCAATAAGGTTATGAGGACAGGCTGAAGGAGTTGGGGTTGTTCAGCCTGGAGAAGAGAAGGCTCAGGGGGAACCTCAGAATAGCTTCTCAATATCTGAAGGGGGCTACAGAAAGGCTGGGGGAGGACTTTTAATAGGGTTCAGGGTGACAGGAGAAGGAGGAATGGATGCAAATTGAAAAAGGGGAGATTTAGGCTGGAGGGAAGAAAGAAATTCTTTGCTGTGAGGGTGATGAAACACTGGAAGAGGTTGCCCAGAAAGGCTGTGGATGCCCCCTCAATCCCTGGAGGTGTTTAAGGCCAGGCTGGATGAGGCATTGAGCAACCTGGTGTGGTGGGAGGTGTCCCTGCCCATGGCAGGGGGGTTGGAACTTCATGATCTTCATGATCTTCCAACCCAAACCATTCTATGATTCTAAGATGCACAGGCAACTTCTTTAAGGATATGACAACAGAGAAAAAACAAACAAAAAGACGAACCGACCAAACAAACAAACAAACAAAAAAACCACCAAAAAAACCTAAAAAAAGCCCCCACAAAAAACCCCCAAAAAAACTCCAGACACACACCCATGTCCTTTGCCTCAAATTGAGAAATAATCGATTGACAACTAGAACAATTCATACCACCCATAAAAGAAATCACCAAATCAAAACTTGCATCAGTCCCCCACAAAGATGACTGAAGATTAAACAAGTAAAAATCTCTCTCTGATGGGTCAGTGTATGCATTTCTTTGTACAGGTGAAGATGGACAACTACTCACGTTCTCAGAACTAGCATTTCTCCACAAGGCTGGGCTTTTTGTTTTTATCATTTCCCTTCAAAGAAGCCCTAACGTGATTCTGCCCCCTCAGACCTGAGTGTGAAGAAGTTTTCTCTAATGGGGGAAGAGAGGGAATGGAGGTCACACCAATTACCTCCAACCACTTGGCTGCCATGGTCATCTTTTCACCTTTGCAATAAACAAACCCTTGTGGTCTGTACATGAAGAAGCTCCACATCTCCCTTGTCTTTCAGTCTTGAGATCAATCAAATAATCAGTGACACCACTTTGGGGTAACACTTGGAAGTTCAACCTCTTCCCAAGACTCCCACACAATCACTTCTAGCACGTTGAGAAAGCCTCTCCTCCTTCAAGGCAAATTAATTTCAAAGAAAAAAGATGCATAATTAAAGATAAAAAACATGAAAGAAGTGTGTATAATTTTCCTCGTGTAAAGCAAGCTTGGAGGACACAGAAGAAACCAATCTTTCTTTGCACACTCTGATCTGTATCAAACACTTTTAAGAACTCAACAAACCCAACGTGTTAGGAAGCAACCTTTTAATAAAGAAAGCGGAACCAAAAGTTGCTGTTAACAAATATTTTGAAAAAAAGGGTTTATAAAATTAAAATCTAAGCCAATTATCTGGTGCATCTGCAGCTGAGAAGGAAGCACCAATATTCCAAACATCTGCTCAGTGTGTGTGTCCTCTCCTTTCTTCCAGAGGAAGCACTGGCTTCCAGTTGTGTGAGTGATGAAGAGCATGAAGATATTGCTCAACAAAATAAACCTATTTTCTTAGGTGATTAAAGACTAAGGCCAGAGGAGAAATCCCAATGTTAAGCACCTTTACCAAGATGGAAGCCTGTCAAAGACACCAGTTTGACCAGCACATCTTGTGCCCTTGCCCCTCATGTCTACAGAAGTGAGCTAAATTCCAGGGGAGAGGCTGGTGAGAACAGCAAAACCCAACAACTGTGGTGGAAAACACAATCCAGTCACACTGGAGTCCAGCAGGAGGATCTTGATGCTGTCCATAATGAAGCTGAAAGGTGAAAGAGTCATCCCAAAGCACTGGAAGAAATAAAACACAACACAAAATCAAATTGGTTTCAAAACCAACTTTGTTTTACAGCCTCAGGGTATGAACAAAAGCCCACTCTGCATCTTCCCCTTAAGGTAACAGAACTAGGATCTCACCCCACAAACAAACACGAGCCAAGACATAGAGAAAAAAGGAAAAACCCTCTGGCCACAGCCTCAAAACTCACCCTCTGTGCCTGTGGTGTGTCCACTCAGCTGGAGGCCAGAACACTGGGAGCACTCACTGGCCACAGCACCCGCAGCACCTAGGAGGAGGAAGAGGTTTGAGGTTTTAGGGTGACATTTCCCTGTGCCACAGCACCCACACAGAGCTGAGGGGGGGTTAGGATGAGGTATCAGTGGGCCACAACTCTTCCAGCCAGCCCAAGCACCACAACCTAACTGGGGGAGGAGGGGAGTGTGTTTTTTTAGGGATTTAGGCACAGATTATTTATAGGACATGGACTCAAACACATGAAAACTCAACACTCCAAGTACTGCCCTCGTGCTCCCAGGCAGGACCCATATCCTAGATGCCATCTAAACAGTTCCAGAAATAAAGATTAGGCTAAAACAAAATGGTGCAAACTCCTCCTGCACCTTCTCAACCCAACCCCCCCTCCATCCAGTATTCCACTGGGACTCAGGTTATCCTCATCCAAACCCTCTTTTTTTTTTTTTCCAGCAGGCAGCAATGACAGGACTCATTTACTTTGAGGGTTTTACTTTGGCCCTCCTGGCTTCTATCATAACCTCAAATATTACATTAAAAAGGCTTTTAAAACATAACATTTGCAGCAGTGCAGGAGCTTTCCATTGCAGTGAGCTCCTTCCTGGCTTGTTTGCGTGTGGCACCTTCCCATTAAGTGCATGAGTTAAGATGTAGATTAGCAAGGCAAGAAACCTTTGCCCTTGGCATCGACACTCAGCTGTGACAGGAAACTTCAGGCTTTTTTTCCCCCCCTCTGAAGTGTAGAACCACTCATTACACATTGGCAGGGAAGTGCACATCTCCAAACTATACACATTTTCTCTTAGATAAGCAAAAGACTCAAGTGTTTATAAATATGAAAAGTTCAGCAGCTGGCTAAAAAAGTTAATTCTCCAGTCTCACTTAATGAGCTTTGGGGAAAGTGGTAGAGGGATTTGTTCAGAAAGCACAGCAGAGTGTCACAGAAAGCAGGAACTTGCCAGACAGGGCTCTGCTCAGTCCTATTTTCTGCCTCTCCATGGCTGCTATCAGCAAAATGGCATGAAATCCTCTAACAGGGAGCTGCAAATCAACAGAACCAAGAAATGTTCTCTCCCAAGTTTGCCATCATAAAAAAAGAAATTAGCCAATTTTTAATTTAAGTTCCATGATCTCCTTTTTTGTTTTGAAAATATCAAGCCATCCATATCAAACCCACTTTGAAACATGGGGAACTGGTAAAAAATCCTAAGACAAGCCCAAGTAAAGGCCTCATTTTCAGCAGGAATCTGCTGCAGTATTTTTTCAATACTTTAATATTGGTCTATTCCAGAAGCATAAAGTTCAGAGTTAAGAAGAAGGATTGATTTAATGGAAAAGCTGTTCTCAGGAGCTTCTGAGAAGACCATTTATGGTGCCTGCTCTCATTCTGCATCCCTGGTTTTCTCAAAGGCAGTGCCTTCACAAGATATTACAGAAGGGAGGGAGATCTTCAAGGAATCAGAGAATTCCCAAGGTTGGAAACCTTGGTATTACAGAAGGAAGAGAGAACTTCAAGGAATCAGAGAATTCCCAAGGTTGGAAAGAACCTTCCAGATCATCAGGTCCAACCATCAACCCAAATCTAACAAGAGCCATCCCTGAACCATACCTCTAAGCATTGTCTGCTTGTCTCTGACACAGCAACCCCATTTTTCCACCTTTCATTGTTAAAAACCAGGGATTTAGGCATCGTTAAAAAACAGGGATCCATCCTGAATGAAGAAATAATCAAGCCCCTTTTGTCTGCAGCACCAAGAGAAGACATTTTATGCAAGAGAACACTTCTCAGCTTGCTTGGGGAGCAATAAAGATGAGAATCTTGTGCAGCTCCTCCCTTTTATCACAAAGAAAATCCTCTACAGCAGCTGAGAAAAGAGCTGATGATCAAGAGCAGAGCAGATCTCCACCAGGACAGAAATCTGGCTGAAATAAACAGGAATGCTGAGCTCACAGGTCACAGAGAGCTCTGCCACTGCCTCCTCACTGTCCTCACCTGCACCCAACTCCTATGGCACCTCTTCCTTTTGGCACTGAAGATCAAAAGTCTGAGTTGGAAGAACAAACAACAGCCAGGTCTGGCTGCACCCACAAGCTCAAAACTCCAGCCAGCACTAGTTCCTTGTGCCTAAAAACCCTCTCTGCTCTGGCTAGACAAGGAAAATGCCTAGAGGCAGAGATAAGGAGCATGGGACAGGAGTGTCACCATCCTGAGATGCCAGGAGATGTCCCATCCCAGGACAGAGCAGCCACCACCAGGGCTCTGTCCACGTAGCATTCCACTGTATACATTGGAACCAGCAAATAGCTCCACTGTGATTTTTGGCCACTTGGAATATTTTTAGCAATTTGCCAAGGTTTACCCCGTGATTTATGATGAAGGAAACAAACTCAAGCACTAACAAATGAAAATATGTAAACTGCAGGCTTTTCAAGGCAATAGAAAGGTATTCGACTTCTTCAAGCCCTTTGGAGGCATGCAGCTTGCTGCACATCCAACTGCTGGGATCCACAGCTTGATGAAGAAGCAACTGAAATGTCATCTGAGGAGTCATACTTCAGTCACTTTGACATTTACAGTGAAAAATTCCACAGGCTCCATCCTATCATTCCAAAAGTGTTCCAGTTTTCTAGGAAATTCAACCCTCTCTCTGCTTCTGCCACCACTGGGACATGGCTGGTGGGATGAGAGGGCAACACAAGTGTTGCTTGGTCAACTTTGAAGCTGAAGAGCCACCATCCATCCTCTCCAAGAGAAAAGAAATAAAACATGCACACTGCCAAATGACTAAAGCCTGGGAGGTTTTATTTTTCCCTACATGTCACTTGACATCCAAAATGCCATCGTGCAAAGCCAACTAACTCACACTCAAGTCTTTTTTTGGTTCAAGAAAAGGCAGCAGAGAGAACTTCATCAAGAAATTCTTTGTTAGCATAACATTTGACCTCGTATCTCTTTGGAAATCACACAACTCTGCTAATGCAATCCTTCTTCAAGAATTTATCAAGCAGATAGTTAGACCTTCACTTATTACGAACCCAGCCAATTATGAGCAGCCCCAAAATTTGTCCCTGGCATGTCCAGCTCCATTTTCCAACACAAAGATCAACAGGACTGTGTGAAAATGAGGCCCCATTCTCAGACCTGCATGACTTGGATGCTGTAGATTAGAACTATTAGCAAAGGCTATGCCTTTAGGAACAAAATAGTCTTTAAAATAATTTTTAAAAAAATCACAAATCAAGAAGCTAAGCCTTTTTTTTTTACATGCCTTTCACCCTGTATTCTTGCTAAAAAAACTAGAATAAACTATTTTTTGAGCATTCAGAGGTCCTCAACTAGTCACTCTGATCCACTGCAGGAGATCCAGGGCTCAGTAAAGGTCAAATATATGGTGTGGCTTCACTTGAGGAGTGGACAAACTGCCCACACAGCTTCTCCCTCTGCTGAAGTCACAGAGAAAGGTGACAGGCAGCAAAAGGAACAATGATAAAAGAGAAAGAAGACAAAGAAACCCTAAGAAGAACCCTAAGACACTGAAAGGAACAAATGGCTCAACATCAGACACAGAGATAAACTGAAAGCAGCCCAGAAATCAGCTGAAAGCCTGACTGCCACTGTCACATCCCTTTTCTACCCTTGAATAGGTAGAACTGTGGTCACTAAACATACCTAGATGAGATAAAAACCCTTAGGTCTGGCTCCCAAAAACGAAAGTGACAGCTAACAACTTCTGAAGTCATCTGCATGGTTCTCAAAACTCAATCCGTTGGCTGGAGATGTTGAGGATTGAGGTTTTCACCCTGCTGACATCCACCTCTATGAGAACAACATCCCAACTCATCACAGATTACTCTGGCAAAATTTCTCTGCTGCCAAAAAGCTGCTCTTCTCAGCATGGAAGCCCTGATTAAATTATAGTAACAGACCACCTTATCAAAATAAACATTTCACCCTGATTTGAACAAGTATTGGTCACTAAATAGATCCTTATACAGAGAGATAAAATAATTCACACCTTCAAGACTAAAGTTTACTTCATCATGGGCCTCCAGACTACCCAAAATTCCCCCCCCAGAGAGACAACACTCACAGCTTTAGCAAAGACAACCATCAGCTCGGGGAACTGGTGTGTGAGTAGGGCAAGCATTGCTGAGAAGGAACACAGGCCTGCTGTGAAATGGATGAAAAAAGGAAGCTCCTTCTGGGGGTAAACTGAGACTTCATGAAATGCTGAAAAATTAAAAAAAGAAAAGAATATTAACAATGATAATTTTCATAATTGCAGCCTTGTGACTGAGATCTAGACTTTCAGAAGGAGTAAGCATGGATTCAAGACCATAATGCAGCACATTAGGTGTCAGGACACTAAATTTTCTAGATAAATTTAAATAATTCAGGTGTTTTCAACACTCTACAGCATAAAGAGAAGAGCACATCTCCCCATCCCATAAGCAGCTCAGCAGGTAGAACCCAACCATCACCTTGTATATACATGCTCCTTAATTCTTTTCCAAGGTTTCTGGTTGGAAGGGAATTTTTACTTTTTTTTTTTTTCTAAGCAGACCTCAAAGAAAACAGAGCTGGGACTGGGTTATAAATTCTGGAGGTAGCAGCTTCTTGCAATTTCCAATCTCTGGTCCCAAAATGAAAAGGCAGTGGCTGGAGGGGCAAGGGACTGGTATGTGGGGCTTTCAGCACTCAAGACACTACTTACTGGTTACTCACCATGGATACATCTGGTCAGTGTGTAATTAGTTAGGGGCGTTGAGGATCTGCAGCTCTGACTTTTTATTTAAGGATTTTAAAGGGGTTTTAACCTAAATTAGAGAAGGGGAAAAAAAAAAAGGGGAAGGATTCCTTTTGCACTAGGTATTCCTACACTGTGAAATTAAGATCAAACCCTAAATAGACAAGGACAACTAAAGGTATTTTGGTATGTTCAAAAGCATTTGGGAATTAAGACCAACAGAGGATTTTTTTTTTATTATTATTAATTTGCCCAACATGATTTTAAATAGATAAATTTAAGAAAAAAATGAAGTGTCAAGATTTCTCAAGGAAGTACTGCAATAAAAGTGTTAAGATGATTTTATTTATGGGTAGTTTATATTTAAAACATAACAGGAATGCGTGAGTGATCCTGTTGAAATATCTGCATGTGTTGGGGTTTAATTATGCTGGAAAGTCTACAATTTAGGGTTAAGTTGCTAACCAAGGAGTTCCTTGTGCAATATCCTGCAGGAGTGAGAAATGAGTAATTTAAAGCAGTCCAGGGGCAAATTTAAATGGCACATTTTAAATATAAACTTGGGGCTTTTAAATAGAAACACTGTGTGTAGTTTTCCTTACCCCGGCTGTGGTCTCAGTGGGTCTGACAGGGGGTTTTGCAGTAGCTTTTTCCATTCCCCTGGGACTACAAGTGAAGCCTCAAAGGAATTTTATTAAGATGCACATGAAGCAGTTGGATTCTAATCCTAATTAATATTTCTTTCCTAAATATGATGAGCACGGGCTTGAGAGGTTTAGTTTGCCTGCTTTATCTGAAGAAAAACAATATTTACAATCCTAATCGTACAAAGTGATCTAGAAGTAAGGGGGAGTTGGAGATGACTTGCTTTTCACCATCAAGGGTTAGAATAAATCCATAAAAACATCTACATGGTTAAAAAATTCCAGAAGGCAGAGTGTCTAGCAGATGGATACACACCAATGAATTGATAATAAAATAATACATGACCTACAGAGCTGTAGATTGAGGATTCTTTGCAAGATCAGAGGTAGGTTCTACAAAACACCTGCCTGAGACTGGAATTTGTGCACTTATTCCTTGCCAAAAAGAAAAGAGTATCTCTAGAGCAGCAAGCAAATCCATCACTCTCTTTAAAAGCAAAGTTTTGCTGTTCTCAAAGCTGGCCAAATTTAGTCTGCATGTACCACACACACACAGAGATTTCATCTTTGAAATCTGCTGCAGAATCAAGAGAACACTTAACCACACACGTCAAGTGCTTCAGGGTCATTTGGGAGGGTCATCAACAAACAGCTGAACCCCTTCTGCAGGAAGCTCAAACTTAAAAAAAAAAAAATATATCAGAGGAAGGTAAATAGAGAATACCACAAAGCCAACACATCCTTAGCTGATGTTTTATTATCATTAATGCTCAGAAACCACTTACTTGGCAACAGCTCTCTGTCTGCTGTCTCTGTGCAGCTCGGGTAGGGATAGAAAAGATGACCTTTCTCTAATGGGTATGGGATCATCCTAAATGCTGGAAAAAAAAGAAAGAAAAGGAATGAGTGACATTAGATCTGTATCTGAAGCGAGCAACCAGAGGCTCACAAAGAGAACCAATCGTGTTGGAGGTGAATAAAAGCAGAGAGATTAGTTTACTGTACAGGAAAGAATAAAAAGAGAGATACTCACTGCCTTCCCATGTGCAGTGCAACAGATTCAGAGCCCCTTCTATCCTCTTCCAGTGCTGGAGGTGGAAAAAAGCATAGGCTACTGCTTCACTGTCCCCTCGCTTCAGGATGTGCTCAGGAGGCAGCACTAAGCTTTTCATTTCTAGTAAATACTGAAAGTACAAAGGGAAGATAGGAAAATTTTACATAAAACCTTCCAAAATTTGTGACTGTGACATGTAAATCATCAATTTGAGGTATAAACTCTTAACCAGAAAGGGATTAACTTCTACCTGCCCAACCCTGGCAAAGCAGAGAGCTTGCTACAAGTTTAGGTTAATAAAAACCCTTCAACTCTGAAAGTTTTGATGCAGGAGAACTAACCAGCACTGAGCCTCAAGTATGAGGAGCAAACCAGAAATGTCAGGATGCCAACCAGAGGGAGAAATAATAAACCAACCCTAGGAAAGTCTTGGTTTATTGTGGTTTTGCTGGACTACCACAAATATTCTCTGCTTTCAGATTTGGTAATTTCAGCCTTCTCCCTAGAGCAGCAGAACTTCTGAGGCAGAGGATGGTGAAAAAAAAGTACCAATCTTTTTCCTTTAAAAAAAAAGGACCAATCTTTTTCTCTTAAAAAAAGAGGGCCAATCTTTTTCCCTTAAAAAAAAAAGGGCCAATCTTTTTCCCTTAAAAAAAAGGACCAATCTTTTTCCTTTAAAAAAAAAGAGACCAATCTTTTTCCCTTAAAAAAAAAGGGCCAATCTTTTTCCATTTAAAAAAAGGCAAGTATTAATCTTAACTTGGCTTTTAAAACAAGATGAGTAGATTTTACTACTCATGACAGCCTCTGCTCCAGCATTAACCTGGGAGCTGCTCTCTCCTAGCAGATAGCATCTCATTGAGAAAGAGCCAAAGTTAATCCACATCTTTGATCAAGGTAGCTGGCAATTCCTTTGACTGTCTCTCCAAGTGTAAGAATGCAGCTAACTCACCGATTTATTTCAGCAGATGCCACAAACTATGAGATTATTTACTAATCCAGTTTGAGGACTTAACTTTTCCCATTCAGTTTCTTGAAGGAATGTAGGAGGGGTTATGCCCTGGCCAAATAAAGCACATTTACTGCCTGGCTAGGTTCTTCTCTTACTGCCTTGGGCCTGCACTCCAGAGAGTAATATTCTTGCTAATCCCCTCTAATCCTCTTCAATTTTTTTTTTCCCCCCCCTCTAATTTTTTTTTAACACAGTGAAGGATCACTCACACACTGCTGCTGTGGGAAAATGGTCTCAAATATCTGCCCCCTGACCTCTGGCAGTGCCCTCTCTCCCCACTGCACTAACTGAATAGTGATGTCCCAGCAGTGAGGATGCTCTATGGTGAGCATCACCCCAGCACACTAACACTGAACAGAAAAACCCCACAGCTTGGTCTTCCCATCCACATTTAACCCTAAGACAGCACTGAAAACATCATGGGTTTTGTAGATTTAAAAAAGTCCTTCTACAGAATACAAATTTTTAAGATATTCAGAAGATGGAAGATTGTTCCACCCATTATAAAAATAAAAGAAAACAAAAATAAAGAAACAAACCCTCTCTTCCTTATGCAAAATGATGTTGGGTGCAAAAACCACCACCTTCAGAGGAGAAAACAAGAGGATTTCTAATTTGTATGTTTTATTTTTAGTCCCTGGGACTAAAAAATATTATAATTATTTTATTTTAGTCCCTGGAAAAGGCTACAAATTCAGAACCCAGATTTTCCACCCCACAAAAATCCACACTGGGAAGTTCCTTCACTTGACTGTGTCCTCCTTCAATTGTTTTGCTCTGACTGGGAGTGTTTGAGAGTTCCAGCATCAAAATCCTAATGAACTGGTGTTTCAGGGAAATCATAGAATGGTTTGGGTTGGAAGGGATCTTAAAGATCATCTAGTTCCAACCCCCTTGCCCTGGGCAGAGACACCTCCTAATATTGTTATTAAATACTGTTATAAAAATATATTAAATATTGAGTTTTTTTAAAATGACAAGTGGGTAGACAACTAGAAGATCCAATTACTGAAAGCTGGAATCAGTTTCCCTGATTGTAGAACTGTGGAACATATTTGCCAGAGAGCCTTTTTGAAATGGTATCTTCTTTTTAAAAAGGGTCCTGAAACAACTGAAGGACACCCAAAAAGAAAAGAACTTTGAGATAATGATAATGCGTGATAATCTTCTTCCCCTAAAGGCAGAGGGCTAAAGGAAAAAAATCTGTCTGAGACTGTCTGAAATGAACTTGCTGGGCTCTTGATCAGTCATGCAAACAAGCAGCAATTTCTGCCAGCAATTAGCTTTCTCAGTGCACATTCTATCGGATTGGACAGGCAGACGGAGCGGAGCGGCTGGAGAATTCGAGCCTTCACAGCAACAGTCACTGGGACTCCAGCATCATTTGCAGGGGATTAGGTCCAGAACTAAGCCAACCTCTTGCATTCAAGATCTCCAAGTGAAAAAAGCAGGAGTAGAGTAAAAAGCGAGCAAAGTGTGTGTATTTTCAGCCAGTGCTGGGTGGAAATCTGCGTCTCGGATGCTTCAAGTAATGCCAGACACAATCTGTGTCTTGTAACAATATTGATTTTTAATTTTGTCCTCAAAATTTTGCCCTCATACCTGCCCTCAATTTTACCCCCAAATCTGCCCCTCATTTTGCCAAACCTACCCCTCATTTTGCCCCTAAAACTGCCCCCAATTTTGCCCCTCAAATCTCTGCCCTCAATTTTGCCAACGAATAAATAAAACGGTAAAAAAAAACCAAAA
>VZTY01015802.1:17249-27806 GCA_013400935.1 Turnix velox
ATTTATAAAAGATGTATCTAAAATTATATACTCAAAGAGCTTCACTAATCCACTGCAGTGAACCTTCAAGAAATCAGGGGGGTAGAGAGGCTCAAATACCAGATGAAAATATAGCTCAACCTCTTTAAGATGACAATAAAAAGTGGTCCAGTAGGAAATAAACCACTTCTCACCTTTGGAACATGAGGGTTAAACTCCACAGCTCTGTGAATTGCTTCCACAGCATTTATTTCTGCTGTGCTGAGCCCTCTTTTGGAGGCAGTTTCTGGGGAAAACCTGAAGGGAAAAAAATCCACAGTGAGCAAAATAGAAAAAAAAATACACTCAACTTGCTCTTAGAAATTTTTAGGAATTGATTTAGACTTTTTTTGGTTTATATTTTACAGCAAGATAAGCAAAGAACCATGATTTTCACACAAGGGCTCACTTACCTCTCTGAAACAGCTCTGGCTTTTAGCAAGGCTGCTGTGTAACATATGGCTGCTGATTTGGGAAGGCTGATATCTGTGATAAAATAAAATAATTAAGGTGTAAAAATCCTAGAAAGGCAAGACAAAACAACCTTAAGCTTTGAGCTGATACATCTTCACTTGGGCAGACAGCAAAAGGAACATCTGGAACATTTCAGCTATGATGAGAAACTTCAGATTTCTCTGCTGGGGCTTCTTTCTGCTCACCAGTTCAGGCTGAGATTAAAAAAAATTCCAGAGTTGCAAGGTGGTAAAGAGCAATTTTTAGTTCTAAATATTCCAGGACACTGAAATTTAATTCAAAGAGAAGTATAAATGCATAAATATGCTTCTGTGTATTTAAATAAAAGTTTAAAAACAAGCTTCTAATCTTCATTTGTGCAACAGTTTTAGGTAATACTGAAAGAGACTGGGTAGAAAACTATTAAAACAAGCTTCTAATCTTTACTTGTGCAACTGTTAACATAGTTTTAGTTAATACTGAAAGAGAATGGGTAGAAACTGATTAAAACAAGCTTCTAATATTTATTTGTGCAACTGTTAACACATTTTTAGGCAATACTGAAAGAGACTGGGTAGAAACTGATTAAAACAAGCTTCTAATCTTTATCTGTGCAACTGTTAACATAGTTTTAGGCAATACTGAAAGACTAGGTAGAAAATTATTAAAAAAATATTAGACAGGTAGATAAATTCTAATGAAAAAGGGCAGTTTCCATTCTTTTCCAGCTCCACAAGGAAAAAAAAATCCTATAAGTTGTAGGTTTTGTGGAATATCCAAGGCCAAGTTTGAGCTGACAATTATAGATTAGAAGGTTAGCACGCCACAGAACAAGTTTACTTTAAAAAGCAGACAAAGTCTGGGGTCTAATTCCCAAGTACCATGTTGTGTATAGTCAGATGGCTCTTGCTTTTTTTGTAAATCCCATCCCTAGGCTTGTCCATCACTTAGCAGAAGTCTGGCTGTCGCGTCAAGCAAAACACAGAGGTGCTACAGAGAGTTTGAAGCTCAGACTCATTTTTCCAGATGCTTGCAGAGGGAAAAAAAAATATTTAAAAAAAAAATCAGCAGCTCTTTCTTAAGAAAGTGTTGCAATTCGTGATGTTAACAAAGAAGCAACAGGAAAAGAGCAAATGGTTTTGGTAAATTAGTAAAGAATCTACGCAGAGGAATGCCGTTAAGGGAAGCAGTCAGTGAGGGTTGCTAAACATGAGGGGGAAGAATATAATATTTTCAGTTTGCTGAAGCAAAAATGAAGAGAAACAAGAGAAAAAAACTTCTGGGAGGTAAGGAAGGATTGCTACAAAATACTGCTTCGTGTCCTTCCATCCTGAAGATGATTTAAGCTTCGACAGCAGCACTTCGGACACAAACAATGTGGGTATTATCTAGGTGGTCAAACTAAAAAGACAGCAAAAAAGCAAGAAAACAAGATTGTGTTTTATTAATGCTTGGCAAGACTTGCACAACACCTGAAATGAGTTGAGATTAGCTGAATAAGGAGTTGGATAAGGAGCTGGTTGAATGGTCGCACTCAAAGAGTTGTGGTCAATGGCTCATTGTCCAAGTGGAAACCAGTGAGGAGTGGTGTTCCTCAAGGATCAGTACTGGGACCAGTGCTATTGAACATCTTTGTAGGAGATATGGACAGTGGGATGGAGTGCACCCTCAGCAAGTTTGCAGATGACACCAAGCTGTGTGGTGCAGTTGATACACCTGAAGGAAGGGATGGCATCCAGAGGGACCTTGACAGGCATGAGAGGTGGGCCCTCATGAAGTTCAACAAGGCCAAGTGCAAGGTCCTGCACCTGGGTGGAAGCAATCCCAAGCACAGACACAGGCTGGGTGGAGAGTGGCTTGAGTGCAGCTCTGAAGAGAAAGACTTGGGAGTGTCAGTTGATGACAAACTCAACATGAGCCAACAGTGTGCACTCGCAGCCAAGAANAGAGGAGGCCACGAAGATGGTCAAAGGGCTGGAGCAACTGCCCTATGAAGACAGGCTGAAGGAGTTGGGGTTGTTCAGCCTGGAGAAGAGAAGGCTCAGAGGGGATCTCATAGTAACTTCTCATAGTACCTGAGGAGGTCCTACAGAAAGGCAGGGGAAGAACTTTTTAATATGATATCAGATGGGAGGACTAGAAACAATGGATGCAAATTGGAGGGGGGTAGATTGACATAAGAAAGAAATTCTTTACAGTGAGGGTGGTGAAGCACTGGAACAGGTTGCCCAGAGAGGTTGTGGATGCCCCCTCTCTGGAGGTGTTCATGACCAGGCTGGACAAGGCACTGAGCAGCCTGATCTATGGCAGGGGAGTTGGAACTCGATCTTTAAGGTCCCTTCCAACCCAAACTATTCTATGATTCTATGAAATGGAAAGTGAAAGGAAACTACTGCCACTTCTAAACCAAAGCTCACATCCCACCGATTCCAGGGCAGTCTGGTGCTAAGCTCTGGCACAAGTTCACCACTACAGAACCAAGAGATCAAGCCTGGAAGACAAGAGAAGGGAAAACAAACCTTCTCCACCTAATTTCCATCAACTACTGGAAAAAAGCTGATGAATTCAGGCATAACCAGGGATGCAGAAGAGATTAAAACACTAAAATAATCCTTAAATAGAAGCAAAGATTACTTTATAGATTAGAAGCAACTTAAAAAGCATAGAAATTAATCTATATGCAAAGTACCTTGCCTAAATTTGACCTCACAGACCAAAATATATTTTAAAAAATAAAATCTTGGCTTGCACTTCATTGCTGAGGATGGGAATTGCGTAAAGTAGCCAAGATCACTGATAGACATCTGTTTTTGGGCAGCAGAATGTGCTTGTTCCACCTGTGCTCTTACAGGAAAGCATGAGGATTTCCCAACCAAACAGCACTTACCATCATACTTGGCCAACACTGCCTGCACATCTGCATATGCCTGTAACTCCAGCAGAGCCTCCAGCAGGTTTTCATGAATATTCAGCATGCTGAGAAGTGGGAACTCTTTCATCAGCTGCAAAGCAGTAAAGAGAAACAAACTGGGTGCATAAAGAATCATAACTGAATCCAAATCAGTGCAATAATTAAGCTTTTTCAATATTATGTTCTTTTACAGTGTGATAAACTGGAGTGTAAGGAGCAGAAAAAGAACTGCATCACTTCCACAGCTTGAAGAAATCCCTTTTTTCCCCCCCTTATTCACCTGCTAGGAAGTACCAAGGTTCAGAAAATGCATTCTCAACCCAAGTTTCCACACCTCCCACAGTGAGTTTGTAATATTTTCCTACAAGACCAACTTTTGATACACCCTGGGCAAAAGTCAAAGAAAAACAATGATGAAAAATCAATATATAATCTAAAAATCTAAAACCTAGATGAAGGAATCGAAACCAAAAATGTTTTAAAAAATAATTAGTTACACTGTGGCAAATCCCACTGGAAAAGAATCCAATTGGACTCATCATGATGCCTCAGAAGGAACTTCAAACTATCAATCTGCTTAGTGTGACTGAAAAAAAATCAACTTATTTTTCCCTTTTTACTTACATCTCTCATCATTTTTACTGCTTCTCTTATTCTTCCCAGTTTTCTTGCACACATGGCCAGTCTCCTTTTCACATAGACCAACACATTGGTGTCTCTTCCTGATTAAAAAGGGGGAAAAAAAGGTTAATCTACCAGCTTCAGCCCTTACCTTACCCACTTTCTCACCATCTTGTCTTAAAAAAAAAAGACCCATAATCCTTTTCCTAGCAACATGTAAAAGCACAAAATCATCACTGCCCCAGTCAAGACCCATCTATACCAACACTAGCACCTTTTAACTGGATTAAATAACAAAAATTATGCTTTTTTCTAAAATGTTGGGTGGTATAAAAGACACTAATTGCCTCATTAACTCTACCTACCCAGCCTTTCAAGGCAGTGTCACCCCACAATGGCTACATCATGTGCCAGCAGAGCTAAAACTGTAGGAACTGCCTCCCTGAATTGGGAATCAAAGTCAAATTGCTAATTAGAACATCAGTTTCACTTTCCTGCTCACACAAACCCAAGAGTTTACACGATTCAGAGGCACTCACTCAGCTGTGCTTCGTGCTGGGGACTTTGGGAATGGCAGTTCTGAGATTTTCTGTAAATCATTTCTCCTGCTTTCAGAGCCTGCTTGAAATACCTCTCAGCATCCACAATGGTCGTTGCTTCTTCCTCTGCCAGGAGGACATATGCAGTGGCACAACTGTCACAAGGAAAAAATCCCACTAATTATTCAGATTAGTTCTGGTTTAGTAACTATTAAAAGCACTAGAAACAGGTAGTTTTCACTCAAATTTAATGTCTCAAGCATTGACTGAGAAGAAGAATCAAAACACTGACTTGAGTTGAAATGGGGAGTGTCAGAAAACAGAAATTTTTTTCCATTTTACAGGAGAAAACTCAAGATTGGAAAAAGAACCAAAGAAACTTACTCATTGTTCAACTCCAAGGCTTGATGGGCTGCTTTAATCCGGGCTTGGGGGTTCCTCTCACGCCAGGCTTTTTGCATCACTGTGGCAGAAAGACAAGGAAAGGCTGGTGAGGGACAGGGACAGTGGCCAAACAACAGAGGGGGAGCACAAGCAAAGCTGTTTCAGCCTCAGCTTAACATCAAGTCACCTCCACTCTGTAAATTCCCATTTGCTCTACGACAGGGAAGATTAACAAGTGCTTTAATTCCAGCATGAAGGTAATTCCAGCAGAAAGAAAATTCACTGGACGTATAAGAAATCCTATGCTCAGAAGAAAAGACAGCTCAGGTAACCAGGTAGGTGAACAGTTCGAAAATTGGCACAGAGTTTTGGAAACACTACCCAAGACTTGTTGAAAGCTTGGCAGGAGCAACTTCTTGCATGAACCTGCAAAGAATTTTTAACTTAAGCTTTCAAAGAAAACAGTGACAGAATAAGCTGTGCCTTGCACAGGTAGAGTTTCAGCCTTAAGGATTTAGGCAATGATCACATCATGAAGGGTTAAATAATCCCTTTCTAAATTTACAAAGCACAATTGAGTGGCAAAGCCAATTCAAGATGTACTATAATCATTTATCAGGTTGCCCAGAGAGGTTGTGGATGCCTCCTCTCTGGAGGTATTTTCAAGGCCAGGCTGGAGATAAGAAAAATTCCTTACTGTGAGGATGGTGGGACACTGGAAGAGGATGCCCAGAGAGGTTGTGGATGCCTCCTCTCTGGAGGTATTTTTAAGGCCAGGCTGGATGAGGCACTGAGCAGCCTGATGTAGTGTGTCCCTGCCCATGGCAGAGGGTCGGAACTAGACGATCTTGAAGGTCCCTTCCAACCCAAATCATTCTATGATGCTGTGACTTTTTTGGGGTAGGGCTGGATGGAAGGAATAGGAGGAATGGATGCAGATTGGAGGAGGGGAGATTTATGCTGGAGATAAGAATGAAATTCTTTCCTGTGAGGATGGTGAGACACTGGAAGAGGTTGCCCAGAGAGGCTGTGGATGTCCCCTCAATCCCTGGAGGTGTTTAAGGCCAGGCTGGATGAGGAATGGAGCAGCCTGGTGTAGTGGGAGGTGTCCCTGCCCATGGCAGGGGGGTTGGAACTCAATCTTTAAGGCCTCTTCCAACCCAAAGTATTCTATGATTCTATCAGCTTCTTAGAAACAGTTAGAAGGGGTGAAATCCATCTATTCAAAGGGGTGAACTACGAATTGAACTCAAAATCACAATCAGATAGGAGCAAAGAATCCAAAGTAGTGACTGAAACACCCCCCAGTATGTCTCCACCGAGGAAAAATGGAAATGCCACACTGAAAGCCAAACTCCAGGCAAAGCAACATACTTGGAGCTACTATTTTCTGTGCAGAACTGACAGATTTCACACCAACTAACAGCTCCAAAAGACCTCCAAAACCCTTATGTCTGTGGAATTATGTATCTGGCCTATCTCAAGCACGATAAGAAAACTAAGAATCCATACGTGTTTCTTTTGGAACGAAACCTTCTGCTGTCCAGCAAGAATTAAGGTGGAAAAAATGCTTCAAGTTTTCTTTTTGGAAAGAAAATATTAGTCTTGGCTCAGAGAGTGAGACAATACACTCCCTTTGTGAAATGAAAACATATCAAGCATGTCACAGCCAGCTGACAAGTAACACTTCCGCAGCCTGACAATTTGACAATAGCTCGCACCTAACTCTGACAATAACCAGGTAGAGAAATGTTTTCTGCACCAAACATGTGGAATAGAATGAAAAAAATCCAGGAGACTGCACTATTCATCACTGAGGTTTAAAAAGGAGAACATGTCTTTGGCTGTTGAGAATAAAACCCAGGCTTTCAATAGCGTGCTCTTAATTATTTGAAAAGTGTGAGATCTTCAAATGTGTCAGGATCCTGACAGCCTTCAAGTCAACAGTGAAAGCTCAAGGTTAAAAAAAAGAACCAACAAATTTCTTTTCACTACATTAAACTTCCTAAACAGTAAAGAAATGTCATTATTTCACAAAGTATTTGGTAGAATGTTGAGGATGGAGAAGAGAAGGCTGCAGGGAGACCTCATAGTGGCCTCTCAGTGCCTGAAGGGCAACAGGAAAGCTGGAGAGGGGCTGTTTGCAAGAGTATGAAGCAACAGGATGAGGGGCAATGGTTTGAAACAGAGCAGGACAGGGTTAGATGAGACATCAGGAAGAATTTCTTCCCCATGAGGGTGGTGAGACACTGGAAGAGGTTGCCCAGAGAGCTGGTGGAGGTCCCATCCCTGAAGACATCCAATGCTAGGCTTGCTGAGGCTCTGAGCAACCTCATCTAGTGCAGGGGATGGGACTAGATGACTTTTGTAGGTCCCTTCCAACTCTGTGATTCTATGATAACTTGCACTACTTCAAAATATATTAAAAATACCCACTTTAACCCCCCCTCCCCAGCTGTTACACACCTTACTCTTACATTGGTACCTGTGTCTGAAGGCCGAAGGGCATCAGTGTCACACGTGAAAAAGTTCTGATGATCTTGAGCAGACAGATTCATGTCATAGTAGGTAAGAGGCTCCTTCCCAGTCACCCACATGTACCTGTAATGGGAAAAAATTCAGTAGGAGGTGTAGGTAGCAATGGTACTACAGGTAATTCTAGGGCTGAAATTTTTTATAAGAGACTTAAAAACCAGATCTATTGCTCCAAAACCTGCACAGGTTGCCAAAAGGCTTCCTGTAGAGGCAAAGAGAAAAGTATTTTTTGATCCTAAAAGTTCTAAAATAAATAAAGAAATAAAGCTCAAAACAACATGGGAAGTGGCTTCCTAGAAAGCAGCTTCTCCAATAAGTAGAGACTCACAATGCAGCTTAATAAGAAAGAACTTGGACTCAGAATCACCTCCTCTGTCTCTAAATAAAGTGATAACAGCTGTAAAACCATTACTTCCATAGATGTTTTGAAAAGAGGAGTAAAGTCATGCTGGGAATATTTTTTTTCCTCCTACTTTACTCTCAAAAAAACCCTGATGTTACAGCAATATTTGCATTCTTAGCATTAAAACTGCCAAAACTTGGAGAGATGCCTTTCAAACACAGGATTGGCATCAATTACCACTATAATCTCCCAAGTTTCAGCTGTCCCTCCTTATTAGTAGAGCCAGCTTTGAGAAGAAGGCATGTGCATGCTCTAAATTAATTATAAAAACAAGCAATGGATAGCAAGATCATTTATACCTGCTATACTCTGCCCCCCTGAAAAGATTGAGAGGATTTCGCCACACTTTGCACTCTGAAAAGAAAAAAAAATACTTTTTTACTTCAAAGCACAAGAAGCATACTTTAAAATTCAATTTTACTTTCAAAACCTTCTTTAATGTTACTTTTATACAACCTCACCATGGGCTAGGTGGCTTTTAAAGACCTTCTTCTACTCAAACCATTCCATATTTTCTAAAAGTTATTTTTAATTATGAATGTTTTACACCAAAGATACATTATTACTTTATGATTACTAAAGAAACCCCACACCACTGGAAGACAAAGATGTTTCTCCAGTTACTCCAAGCACTAACACAGAATGAAAACTATTTAAAAACCAGTTTGTGCCAAACCAGCTGCCCTGAAGTTCAGGAGAAATTGCTGGGAAACATCATCAATCACCTGGCATGTTTTGTCTGCTCGTCTCATTCTCTCCAGCTGAGAAAGCTGCTGGTGCAGGGGGACTGTTTTCTACACCACCAATGAGTGGCCTCAAATGGCTCACAGAGACCTGCTCAATGAAGGAGGTGCCATATTTTCGGAAATGCCACCACTCAAAGACCTGTCACAGGAGAAAAAAAGCCAACAGAAATGTCCTTAGGTAACACTCTTCCAATATAAACATCCACAGTGAAGAGCCAGCTGTTTGCGGCCAGAACATTCCACTGTATTCATGGATTTTCTACTAAATTAATTCATGAGGAAAGATTTTCTTTAGCTTTTAAACACTGAAAATAAAGATTTTTGGTTGTAGAGTCACAGCCAGCATCAGATGATCAGCACTGCACAAACAGCTGCACAAGCAGAACTGAGCAGACAACTGTGCCCCATTCATTTTGTGCAGAGTCAGCCCCATCTCTGTGTGTTCTCACCAGGAGATGAAAATCATTGCCTTATTTTCACACCAAGAATGTTAAGGTAGTTCCATACATAAAAAGGTCCCCTCAAATATCACTGTGGGAAGCCACACAAATACCTAGCTTGAAAAAGATAAAAATCTGTGTTTTCTGTAAAGTCTGCCTGCATACTTTGCATTTTTTATGTATAGACACACTTATGGACGCATTATTCTTTAAAAGTTTGAGTTTCTAAACCAGGTACAACCTATTTCTATAGACTCAGCCCAACATCCACCACACATAGTAGAAAAAACTACTCACTAAGTTCCTTCCTAGTACAAAGGCACCCTCTAGAGTCTGACCAAAAAACCAGCAGATCACATTTCCCCCCCAATGGAAGCATCCCAAAGGTGTTAAATTTGTCTCAAAACAGTGAACTACTTACAAAAATCAGCCCAGATATAAATGATGAGGTCACTGTGAGGGCAAAGTAGAATTTGGGAGTCAGAGTGCTTAAGAACACGGTCACTGGTAAGAGAAAGAGAAACAAAGAATTAACAGGCAGAACAGGAATAGCCCTTCTTTGAACATTGGTGAATGAAATATTATGGAAATATGTGATAAAACATAGCCCTAGCAAATTCATAAATGTGATTTCGATAGAGAATCCTTTCCATGTATTACTTTCTATAACAATGAATTAGGTTATATCCCCAGTTAAAAAAAAAAAAAAAAATAGTGCAAATTCTTAGCCAAAGCAGCCCATGGTTTCCCCAAAACCATGGCCAGCATCAAACCAATTTAATATATTCTTTCACTTGAACTAAGACAGAAAAGCAGTGTTTTGATGCAGGTTTGCATTCAGCCATCCCCCAGACCACAATTACACCACAGATCTATTCCAGATCTCTCCTTCCTGCTATTTCCAGCACAGGGAAGGGAATGCAATTCTCCATCACCACCCTGACCGTGAGGATTTGACACAAATCACACAGCTTTGTCACCCACCACCAGCCCAGCTTGGAAGGGTGCTGAGGGGGGGTAAACAAGGCATCTCAGCCCCTGTCCAAGCCTCAAACTTGGTGGGGAATAGAGGCTGCAGGACACCGTTCAGGGTTCAAACCCCCTCAATCAGGTTGCCTTAGATCCCTTTGGCGGCCACGAGCAGCCCAGTGGGACACCCAAGGGCTAGGACCACATCCAGTAACCCCACAGCCCTCTCCAGAGCCCGACAGAGGCAGACTTCGACCCGGACCCCACTTCCATGGGGGTCCCTCTCCCCAAAGGCTCATTCTCCCCCGAGTCTTCGCCCCCACCTCCCTCATTCCCCCGGTCCTCCTCTCCTACCGGGGCCCCGCTCGCCCCGCTCCCCTTCTCCCACTGGGCCCTTGCTCCCTCCCGGTACCCCTCTCCCCCCAGGCTCCTGCTTCCCCCCGGTACCCCTCTCCCCTCCGGGCTCTCGTTGCCCCCCGAACAACCGTACTCTCCTTCAGACAAGCTCCCAATTCCTCTCCCCCCACCCCGGGCCGCC
>VZTY01015804.1:0-23388 GCA_013400935.1 Turnix velox
TTACTTTGATGCTAGGCAAGCAGACCTTCCTTCATTCACATTATTGCTCTTGTAGGGAAGTGCTGGTTGCAGTACTTCATTAACAGCAGCACTTGCTGTTTGGTGACTCTCTTTCAGATGACTTTTCTGCATTTTGAATGTTGCCTGGAAGATATCTATTTCAGTGCATATTTATTCAGGAGATACTCTTGAAATTCCACCCAGCTATTTATAAGCTGTAATCAGAGTTACACTTATGAATATATGTGTGTTTTTCTCATGAAAATCAGTGTTTGAAAAATCTTTTTCCTCTTCAGTAAGTGGAAAGATACTTGTCATTTTTATGTTCCAAGTCCTCTGGGCCTGCTTTGAAAATCTGTCTGTAAAAACTGCAAGAGTGTGTCTTTGCATACAATTGTTCTTCCATGTACTCCTGCCAGGTACATACTTACTTCACAATTACAGAAGTGGTTAAGAAATATTCCCCTCTCATTGTCTTCAAGGAATGTAGGTAGAACTGAGGTGCTCAATGCGATCCTACAGACTGATGTTCTGAAGTGATATTTCCCTAAAAGCTACTAAGCCTGGCAACAAGAGAACTGTGGAAACAACTTGACATTAATTCCCCTAATAACCAATCGGAATTCACAGTTGAGAAAGTGACAGGCACCCAAATACTCTTGGGTCTTTGAACTTCTCTACCTGCTTCACTGTAATTGACAGCCCAGTATTCAGAGAAATTCTATGAAATGGATTTTTTATGAAGACTCTTTGCTTTGAGTAATGAACTAAATTACGTTTTGCAAGTATCTGCATTTTCATTATTTCTTGGTGGTGCAGTAAGTTACACAAAGAGAATGGTGAAAACCTTATAAGGATTAATTGTATGTTGTCTTTTTATTACAACTTGAAGAATGTTTTTAATATACCTGTAGTCCTCAAACTCTTCTTAATTGAATTTAATTTTTTATTCTCTTTTGGGAGGAGTAGTTTAGCATTCATGAACAGAAGAGTTTCACTTATTTTGAAAGCAGAAAATAAGTTTAGACTTTTCAGAGAGGTGTGCATGTGTGAGGAGTGGAAATACCAAAACTCAGAAAGCTGCAGAAATGTATTGTGAAACCTGTCCATCTGTGCCTCAAAATACCAACATATTCCAACATTATATGGAATCACAATTTTTATTTCTCATTATCAGAGCAGTGTTTAGCATCCTAGTGAGATCTGAGACTTGCTTATCTTTGGTAGTACCATGATTACCTGATGTGCCCATGTTTGACAAGAGGATACAGCAACAGACAGAACCCCCTCAGAATTCCAAACACTTCTTCCTTTTTTGTGTTATATTTAAGCATTCAGTCATTTGCCTGTCACTTACATTTTCTAAAGCATTGGACCTTCTCTTACAGCAATTAGGGAAGATTATTTAAAAACTATACACAAAATATGTTAAGATTTCACATCTCCTTTATGTATTATTCAAAGAAAACTAGAAGTGACACACTAGAAGTATGTCTAGTAAGTGGTAGTAGTCATTCTGTTTTAGACAACTATGCTGATGTTTGGAGGTATATGAACTCAAATTTGGATGCTGAAATTGAATTTCAGATTCAGGGCATAATCTGAGGCTTGCATTTTGTACAATTTCAGTGATAGATTTGCTGACAACAGGGGCTGGAGAAGCAAGACCATTGCTTGTGCATATAAAGAGCCTGCAGCAGGTCAGCCATGACTGGAAGCTGAGTCTGGAGCTCATTTGTGCCTCCCTTGTCCCACTGCAGGAACAGAAAGTAGCAGCCTCATATCTTACATCTTTTTACTCTGCTTGCCTTGCTGAGCCCAAAGCAGCTGCTGAGCCAACAAAAGCTGTTTAAAACTCAAGTGCTTCTTCAGCCTTTAATAAAGTTATATTGCTTCCAGTTTGCACAACCAAGTAAAAATAAACCAGAAATATCCCTGAAATTTACTCACCCTGAAACAGGTTTCCAGAGGACAATTGCAAAAGGATTTATTTAAGTTGCGCTTCATAGGATCCTTGAAGAACATGTATCTTTTTTGTCATCACTTTGTCTCTAAGAGGTCACTGCAATGAAATGCAGTCAAAGCTGTTATGAAGGTAATAGATGGATGTGTAAATACTTATTCATTAGTCTGCAAATCATAGCCTGTAAGCTTGTAGTCCTGGGTAATTCTTTAGCACAATAGCTTTGTACTTAAAATGAAAATAAGACTAAGTGATTTAGGTACATGTGGTCTTAGACATTAATCTGAAGTAGCACGGTAAAACAGAGATCTTTTTACATGCTTGGAGAAAATATGCACATAGGATGCAATTTTTTTGAATACTTACATTTTCCAAATCTGTTAGACCAATATCTTTCTGTAGTAGTGGGGGCACATGATTCTGAGATAATTCAGTTTGCACAAATGTGCAAGTTACAAGTACTGTTATTTGTCACTTGATGGGATATGTGTGTCATTTCCTAAGTCTGTTCAGACCTTCAGATATGTTTGAGCATGCCTGCAACTCTGAATGGTTGCTTTTTTCAACTGTGTATGTGTAGGACACTGGAATTCTTCAGTTATTCATGAAGAAAACATGAAAAATGCACAATTTAAATTAACAGAGCCACCAATCAGAAGAGGCTGTGAATGGCAGAAAATTCAGATATGGATAGCAGCTATCCATAAATGGTAGAATTGTCTAGGTTGAAAGGGACCTTTACGATCATTGAGTCCAACTATCAGCCTAACAATGCCAAAACCAGCACTGAATTATGTCACTCAGCATCCATCTATCTGACTTTTAAATACATTCAGGGTTGGAGCTTCAACCACTTCCCTGGGGGGCCTGTTCCAGTGCTTGATAACCCTTTCTGTGAAGAAATTTTTCTTGACAGCTAATCTAAACCTCCTTTGGGACAACTTGTGGCTATTTTATTACATCCTATCATCTGCTACTTGGGAGAGGAGACTGACCCCCCACACCTCTCTACAACCTCCTTTCAGATACTTGTAGAGAGCAGTAATGTCACCCCTCAGAATCCTTTGCTCCAGGCCAAGCAATGCCAGTTCCCTCACCTGGTCCTCATAAGATTCTTCACCAGTTTCAATGCCTGCTGGACCAGCACCTGTACCTCATTGTCTTTTTTTTTGTGAGGAGCCCAAAACCGAGCACAGCGTTTGAGGTGGGGCCATCCTCACATTTCCCTTGTCCGGTTCGCCACTGTTTCTGGTGCAGGCCAGGATGCCGTTGACCGCCTTGCCCAGCTGGGCACGCCGCTGCTTCACGTTTCCGCAAGGCGCATGAGAGCAGCGGGGCGCGGCGCTCAGCGCCTCCCGCCGGGCGGGCGGGCAGAGCTGTCCGAGGTGGTTGCTGCGGCCGTGCCGTCGCTGATGGGGGCGGCCGAGGAGGTAGGAGGTCGCTTCACAGAGTTAAGGTAAACTGACCAAGGAATGAAATCTTCAACGCCTCTCTGTATTTTTGCTCTGTGTTAATGGACTGTACTTACAGATAGGTTCTGTACAGCAGTTCTGACTGGTTTACCGAGACGTGTATGCAGATGAAACGTGGGGGTTTTTTTCTTTCCCTCAATTGTATTCTTTTATTTTTACTTTCTCAGACGTTACATCTGCATATTGTATTTATAAGATGCAAATATGAAAATCATCCATTGCATATTTAGATAAATGAGACAAAGTACATCCCCTGTAGGAGAGACTGTTAAATTATCAAACTGCTTCAATACCTGTGTATTGCCATTCAGGGGTTCAGTGTTTGTCCGAACAGTGGTCACTCTTTGGCACAGGAGAATGGCCGTTATTTCCCTTTTCTGGGTAAATGATATAACTGCCGTTGGTTTGACTCAGGGTGGGGTGGGTTCTGCACAAGTCAGCCTTGCAGAGAGGCCATTTGCTGTTATTAATGAGTGGTAGAGGTGGCTTGGTGTTATCAGCCCTCCTACAGGCTTCCACACCACAGAAAGTAGCAAGGATCACATGGCTTGTCCGGTTGCAGTGACCTTTGCACTCTGCTGCAAGAGACATACCCCACACTAGAGAAGTTGGTTTTTTTCCCTCTGGCCAGTGCCCCACCTTGCCTTTGTTCCTGAGGGCCCATCACAAAGTCATAGTCCACCCAAACTTCTCTCGCGCTGCAGTCAGATCAGTGTGTAATTTGCATGAAGGAATTTACAACTGCTGCACCCTCAATGGGTAAATCTCAGAGAGGACACAAGGGGCCTCACCATGGTGGAAGAATGAGTGCATGTTCCTCCAATACATTCCAACCACATATTTTTCAGTAGACCAAGATCTTCTGGAATATTTCTGAGGTCATTTCTTCACGTGTTACTGTAAGCAAGTTGGTAGTCTGAGCAACACCAGCATCCAGAGAGTTAAGATCAGTTGCCATGCAGTTATCCCTTGGAGACTCTAATTCCTTCCTCATCAGTTGCCTGTAATTTTCTAAGACTCTTGTTTTTTCTAAGAACCTTGTTTTTTTCAAGCAAGTGTGTTGATTAAAAGGAGTATTAGTTATCAAGCAGCATTTAAGTTGCTTAAGACTAGAAAATATTAAAAATAATCAAAAGAACTGAATTGATAAGCTGAAATAATGTCTGCAAGAATTATTGTAAGTAAGAAGCTCTTCTGGACCCTTCATTTTATTGTTCTGTAGTTGGCATTATATTTCACTATAGTTAAGAGGCAGACAGAGATACTACAGAAACCATAAAGAGAGCAGAAAAAACTTGGATTTTATAGGATAATGCAAAGGGACTCAAACTATATCACCAACTTCAACAATCATACCTGCCATTGCTGCAATTCTATGTGTTTATATTGCATGTTTTCTATTATTATGTTTCAGAGCAAGTCAGTGAGCTCTGTCTGCCAGTCTTTTCCATCCCGTGACATGATTAATCATCTTCTGTGAAGATAATCTAATTAAGACCTACCAATATCATAGAAGTAATTGTATTTTAGTCCATCGTGTGGACAGCAAATCATGTGAAATTATGAAGAGCTTGATCATTTTGTTAATAGCACAATTCATATCGCTCCAGTTAAAATAAATATTATCAGATTTGAACCATGCATGTTGGTTTTTTTCTTGCAATGCCATTTTGAGGAATTTCTAAATTCTCCTAGTGCCTGGTAGTGTCATCCAGAGTAACTAACTCTGCTCCAGAGAAAGATGGTTTCTGTGTGTTGTAATTATATGAAAAGAGGAAAAATAAATATAACTTTTGTTTCAGAGGGACATGGTGTAATTCAGAACAGATTGTTTTGCAAAACAGAGTATTAGCTCTCCAGAAATATATGCTATAGATTTCTTTTCTGCTTGGCTTTATGGTTCTTTCCTAACATTCATTTCATACTAATGAAAATGGGCATAAAGCATGATGTGCTGTTTCTCTGGTGTCATGCATACAGGTGGAGTGAGAACTTCCTGCCGCTTTCCATATTGTATCCCGTATTAGTGTTGCCATCCATGCAAACATGTTAGGGAATCTTATCTGTGAAACACCAACATTATCTGGTTATCTTTCAGTGAGAAGTCAGACCAGGCACATCTACGTGTGGAATTTAGTTATTAGTTTCTAAATCATGAGGGTTTTTGTCTTGTGAATGAAGGTAAAGAAAGAAAAAGTGCATAATATCATTCTATTCTTGTTATAAATGATGTAATTAGATTCTGAAGAACATCGAACCCACAGTGGTAATGACGCAAAGCAAGTAACTACAGCCACTTCATACTGCACGTCCCAAACAGATTTAGCTACTAAGTCATTCTGAATTTTCATATTTGAGATCTGAATTGCTTGGACCCCAGGTAATTATACAGAAAAGGCTTTGGGATTTGACCATCTCACTCTGATGAATTGTAGTCCCCACATTTCGTTGCTCAGGTGGTTACTAAGGGAACAGCATATTTTTGAGTTTACAATAGAACAGTTTGTGACACTCCCCACATGTCCTAGCATAGATAAGCCTGGAGATTACAGGATTTGTTTGAGCAAGATGTGTGTGTTTCTTTTCTTACTTATTTCCAAATCTGTGTCATTGTCATGAGCTGCAGCACAGTACTTAAAAAAAAAAACAAAAAAACAAAAAACAAAAACGCCCTGTAGTTGTTGGCATGCTTTTTTCTTCAGGCATGCCTTTTTCCTTAGGCATTTCAGAAGCAACAGTGATTTGCAAAAAGACATACTCTTAGATGTGGAGCAAATTGTGATAAATGAGTGTTCACCAGACCTGGTGATATGCAGATATGCAGAACCTACAGCACAATGGTCTCTAAAGATATTTTTTACCTAATTTCTGTGGTTCACTCATTGTAGGCATGTACACAAGTTTGACTGGTTCTACCACCTTATTACACAAGCCATTATCTCCTAGGCAATGGAAAGCTTCAGGTTTGATAGATATGATGGATCGAGAGCTACATGCATTGCAGCCAGTTGCTGTTGCTATTTCCATGTAGTTCTTAGTGGTTCCCTTTACCTGGGTAAAACATCTAGAAATCTATTCTCTTGTACAGAGGAAGAATGTATTTCCTCTAGCTTTTTATACTCTAGGTTCCTGAAGATGAGTACCAACAGATTTCTCTCATATGCTCATTTTCAGTGATTTTCTTCTGCTCTGTTTAAATTCTGTTGTTCTTCTCACCCTCCCCTCTAACTTCCCTTACTCTGCATTTGCCACTTCCATTTGAAGGATTTCCTGCCTGTTACTGAGCTTGTAAGAAGACTGTGCTACCTGGGAAGGCCGTGCCAAGGAGTCAAGGCATGTGTTATTTCATGTGGGCTCAGACAAGAGTAATGTCCTGTGGCCTCTTCCCGTGTTGAAACCCCAGGGTCCCTGACTGAAATTTTCACTTTCTTTGTCAGAGGGTAAACAGGAAAAGAAGTGTTTTGCCCTTTAAAAAAAAAAGCAGAAGTAAATTTTTCCATAAATGCATAAGAGAGACATCAAAAGAAAGGAAAAATCCTAATGAATAGTAGAGGCTTTACCTACTGTAAAGTATTTTGGAATTGTTAGAAGTAATTGCACATAGAAGAAATTGTTTCAGAAACGGTCGAGTATCAGTAGCATTCATGCAGAGAAATTAACATTTTATTTGATTCTAATGCATACCTGCTTATGGCTGCTGAAATCAATGTAATATTAAAAACAATAGTGACAATATGCAGTACATTAGTGCTGGACTGCACTGCTTGCTGTGCATCATCATTCCCAGGAAGAAAATTCCAGTTCACTTTGGTTATTGAGATAAGTATAAAAAAAATCTATTTACATCAATTTCTGCTACTCATGCAAATTAATTCTGCTAACTTTCTAACCTTCTTTTGACAGTGTCACAAAATAATTTTTTTTATTGTATTCCCATTCTAAATTCAACCACTGTATGCTAGATGCTAGCTCAAATTAAAAGCATTTTACTGTAATTTGACATACAACATGAGTTAATGTGGATATAAGTTCTCTGTCTGGTAAAGAAGTAGCATGAACAAGTAAGGGAGGGCAACAATACAATCTTGAGATGCTGTTGGAATGAGGAAGTTTATTGTCAGTTATTGACACTTGATAAATTACATTCTCACCTAAATAAATAAATATAAATGTGTAATTATGTTAGTGAAAAAATTTAAGAAAGCTCCACCAGAATTTTAAGAATGCATGGGAACTTTTCCACTTTAGTAAATGGAAAATTAAGTTTTCCTCTTCTGTGAAAGAGAGAAAATGAAGGTGAATCTCTCTACCTGCTAGTAATCCTAGTAAATGTACAATGCTTGAACTTCCCTGCTGGTCAAACATGACAGTCACTACCTGGGATGACACTTTGACGTGTTCTAGCCACACCTGCTCAAAGTAAAGTGTCATTATGCAACTTATAATAAATGTACACTCTAGCGTAGCTGCAATTTAAGCATAAGCCTACCCTAAGTTGTGTGAGAAGTTTGAAGACACAAAGAGTACTGATATGGTCAGACTCAGCTATTTACAGTAGCGTTTCCATGATCCAAGCCTTAGCAACTTACTTCAATACATTTAACTATTTTATAAGCAGAATTTTATCTTGCTTGGGCTTATCCTAAAGTGCAGACTAATTATTTTCAGAACATTTAAGTTAGAAATAGATACACTAAATTAGAAATAGATACCATTGTATCTTTTCATGCATTGATCAGGGGCATTTACATATTATTCTAAGTATCTCCAAGGCTATTAAAATTCAGTTGTTGGAAGGAGTTTAAACTGTCTGTGTTTATTGGCACAGATGACACCTAAATCAGGAATCCTCATGGTGGCTTAGAGCAGCCTATTGCCTGAAAGATTAACTTGCTTAATTCCCATCACTTTATTAGCTCTACGACTTTGTAGGAGTTCGTAGTCTGCCTGTATTTTCTAGCTTTTTTTTGCAAATGCAGATAGATTACAGAAACTATCTGTGGTTTGTTATCTTCTTGTGCCCTCAGAGTCAAATCCAGTGAAGGTATCTTCTAGTTCATATTTCTGATCCAGATCCTCGAACTAGCGCAAAATACAGCCATGGGAAATATTTAGGAAACATTTTTACAAGAATCTTTACTTTCAAAAAGAGAATATTAATGAGTTTCTTCTCTAGTAGAGAATAGGATGTGGGATCCCTGCCTGTTTCCTTCAATATCAGCAGTATGGCTGTGTGTCTGTGGACTTGCCTAAATCTGATTTTGAGCCTGATGGTATTCTGTACCTCCACAGCTTCAATCATTTAGCATAAGTAACATATCTTATAAGCCTGTTTAGTCAAACTTTACATCACCTTCTTGAGCAACACCTAATTTATATTTCTTGTATACCATCAATAGTGCTATAGGTATTTTAAAGGTGGTGCAAAAAAACATGTAAAATTTCACTACTTGTCTGGATTAATAATCACAGGGTATAGCCAAGACTTTTCTGACATACCTAAAGAAATCTTCCAAGTTTAGAGTTATATGTGTTTATTGTTGTTCCAGTCATTATTATCTAGGGTAAGAAAGGAAACATCTCTTCATTTTTTTTAGACTACTTGACAGGGCTTCTAGCGATAGGACAAAGGGCACTGGTTTTAAATTAGAGCAAGGCAGGTTTAGGTTAGACATTAGGACAAAGACTTTTACCATGAGGGTGGTGAGGCACTAGAACAGGTTGGTCGGAGAGGTGGTGGAGGCCCCATCTCCAGAACACATTGAAGGCCAGGCTTGATGAGGCTCTGAGCAACCTTATCTAGTGCAGGGTGTCCCTGCTTGCTACAGGAGGGTTGGACTAGATGATCTTTGAAGGTCCCTTCCAGCCTTATGATTCAATGATTTCACTCTGGCAGTGTCTATTTCCCACTTCTTTTGCTTTGCGGTTCTCATATTTTTCTTCCTCTCCTTCTATGTCACTACTATAAAGTCCTTACTAATTTGTGTCACAATTTTTATTTGCCTTTTAGGTATTGGAATTGGCATGCTGGTTCGAGAGTATGGCAAGCTGTCTAACCTCGATAAATTCTACTTTTCCTTTCCTGGGGAACTGCTGATGAGAATGCTTAAACTCATCATCCTGCCATTAATCATATCAAGTATGATCACAGGTAAGAATCAAAATGTGCTGTTAGCTGATTATCGTTGTGGAATAGCTTTCTTTAAAAACAATGTGATGGAACTCTGTAATGAAAAATATGGATCACAGCTATTTATCTCTATACAGTGAGAATGGATTTGGAAGGATTATCACCATTATCTGGTAATGAAGATATAAAAAGCTGTGAGATAAAAATTTACATGATTATATATTTTTATATCTCTTCCTCTCTCATTTCAGGAGTAGGCTAAAGAGTTGTAATACACAAGCCCAAAGTTGCAACTCCATGTTCTTGGGTACAGAATTTACTACTGTGAATTCAGACCCATGCTTCCATTTCACAAGAAAGGGAGAGCTGATCTCATAGCTTACTGTCACCAAAAGAAGAGAGATTCCTTACCTGTTCTTCTTTGATCTCAACAAATTCCCATGAAATATCTTGCATGAGCTTTGCCATTTGCTGAATCCTTCTATAAGACCATCGAATTAATTGACCTGACAGAAAACTATTAAATTAGGAGAGGAATTTTTTTTTTTTAATCTGTTAGGTACAAAGGAATTCTGTTAGGTACAAAGGAATTCTGGGGAAGTGCAAGAGAGTGGGGAGCAGGCTATGGAAAGTAGAGCAGTGCTTCCTTCTTTTGGAAGGTACTAGCAAGCTGTTGACTTTAGCCCCACCATGGCATGCTAGAATTTGCTATCAGCTCACCTACAGAAAAGATTTGGAAAGCTTTGCCAGAGCAAAGAGGCAGAACTGTATATCAGATACCCTTTCTGAGGAAAAAAAGTTAAGAAAATCAAACAAATTTGTCTTTATTTAAGCCTTCATTGAGAGAACAAGGGTTGTTACCATGTTTGGCTTCTTGCAGTCCTCTTTCATCTACATAATGCTCCAGTCCTTTCATCATCTTTGTGGCCCTTTGCTGGAATTGGTCCAGTAAGTCCATCTTTTTCTTGAACTAGGGAACCCAGAACTGAACGCAGAACTTCAGGTGTGACCTCAGTGATGTTTGGTTTAGGGAAAGATTGCCTCCCTCCAGATGCTGGCAGTGCTCTCCATAATGCTCTCAAGACAGACAGGAAGAGACTAAGTAGGGAAAGCTGCCAAAGTTTTGGGGGCTTATCTGTAATGCAGGGTGACAGGAGCACAATGTTAGAATTGAGATGGAGAATGTCAAGAGTTACAAGATGGAGACATCCAGAAAGGAAAGCTGCAAGAGGCAGAGTGAGAAATGGCAGCAGAAAATAGTCAAGGGCTTTGTACTAAAGAGGAGAGTAGGAGATGAATGAAAAGTGCTTGGTGGTTTATTCAACAGACTGGACAGCAGTATTTTTATATTGAGGTGAAAATGAGATAGAAGAAAAAGGAAAACAGAACTCTACTTTTATCATATTGAACTTGAGCTTGTGACAGGAGATTCAGAAAAGCTGCTAAGATAAGACTAATGCATTTCTTTTTTTAAATAAGCTTTTATTTGACAGTGAAATTTGGCCTGTGTCTTCAGAAATAAATGTTATCATTAGGACAACCATGAAATAAATTATTTATTAAATGTGTCCCTAACGAGCACATGCAAAAGGAAACAAGATTCATGCTGTTAAAAATATTACACTACTATTTAATGTTTAACATTTCAGAATGAGTGAACTCTATTTGTAACTGCTCACACAGGCATGGATTTTGAAGGCTGCAGATTTGAAGAGTTGATGAGAACAAGATGTTCTGATTCTGACCTTGGCATATCCAATTTACATAAAAAAGAAGGCATTATTTTTTTTATCCACTTCTGTGTTAGGTTTTTAGGCTATAAAAAGGGAATAGGCCAAATAAATAACAGAAGTTGCTTAGGTAGAATTTATAAAGCTTTGTTGCTCTTTAAGGCAGAAGCAAAAGCTGCCTATGTGCAAGTAATGCTGAAACTTGTGACAAGCAAATGGACCATCCATGCATTTCACTATTCATCTGCACCCTTCTTCAAGATGTTGATGAAATGTTTTGTTCTTCTAGATGAAGGTAACATCATGAGTATCAGAAATGCACATTTGAATTGAGTAAGTAGCCCTGTGTATAATCATAAAGCACAGTAGTTAGTTTTCCTCTTTCATACAGAGCCAGGCAGAATGGTTGAGTCTCACCTTACCTGCTGAAGCATGGTCAGCTAGACCGGGGTTGCCCTGAACCATGTCTAGTCAGGCTTTGAGTGTCTTCAAGCATGGAGTCAGTCCAGTAAGTCCATCTCTTTCTTGAACTCTGGAACCCAGAACTCCAGGTATGATGTCACTGATGTTGTATTCAGGGGAAAGATCACCTTCCTCCACGTTTTGGCAGTGCTTTTCGTAATGCTGTGAAGACAGGCAATATGAACTCTTTGCAATTCTGAATTTTAGAGTCAAAACAGAATTCACACTTTCAAAACATGCTGTAAAGAATAGAAAACAGAACTAAAAAGTGTATCTAGCCACTATCAAGAGTTGGGTTTTTAGAATAAAATTTCATGATTTCTAATTTTTTTTACTTTTCACTGGAAGACATGGATCTTTAGCAGTACCAGTTTGCTCTCTTTTTAAAATATGTGGTAAAGTCTTCTATATTAACACATCAGGTGCTGAAGTTTCAACATTGACAGCCTTTGAGGGCAGCTCTTCCATTGTCCATTGCTATCCATTCTCTAGAATTCTTGTTGCAATAATTTTCACATCTTAGTCCACAACACTGCAAAAAAGGCCTCCTCTCAACTTATTTTTTAACCAGTTCCCAGGTGAGAAAAATGCTGGGCTGGATTCTATGTTTCTGTTTGTGCCTCAAACAATATCCTGTAATAATAAGCTGTATGAACTGTGGCATTGCTTTTTTTCTGTGCACTGGTCTGTATTACTTTGCTGTATGGATACTTCATTATCCTTATTTACTGTAGAATTAAGATATTCTTTACACCGTGGTTTCTTCTATAGTGAGTCTGATGATATGCTGTGTATGGAAGGCCCCAAAATAAGCAAATAGATCACAAAATAGAATAACCTTCATTCTCCCCTCACAGTACTGTTTGCATTTTGAATAACAATTAACAGAATAAGTAAGGCATTATATGAATACTCCAGACACACGCTGTTACTGCTGTTAGTACACCTTCAGAAAGAGGTATCAATACACGGTTGTGAAGATCCCTTCTGAGCTCAAAGATCAGTAAATCACATCTGTTTCAGAGAAATCTTTTAATTTTTCTTACTTCATTTGTTAAACTTCATTGTTTCTACAAAATTGTGCTTATCTCAGGTTATATATCATTAAAATAATTTTGCTTTCCTGTACAAGGGAACCTAGATAGTCTTTGATATTCTGGCTGAATAAACATAAGGAACACAAATTAAAAATACCGAGATAGCAATGAATTATTAATTAATAGGGGTATAGATAGTTTTTCAATCACCATGCTTGATTTACCCTGGTTACTGAGTTGTATGTGTACAGATATACAGAAAATCTTTTAAACAATTAAAAAATACTTAATGAGCAGTTTGATTGTATTGTTGCCAGAAGTTAAGTTTGCCTCAGTGTAAAACCTTCCTCAGCTTTTTACTCCGTCACCATTGAAAAACTGCCCTCAGTTCTTAGCAAGGTCAGGCAGAGGCATAGGAGCGGAAAAAGCCTGAACTTAAGAAAAGCTTTAGTCAAAAAAAACCAAGATGGAAATCTGTTAATGAAAGTCAGCCCACCAGGAGTGAGCCTTACTTTTTTTTTTCTGTGCCTTTGAGCCACCTAGGGTAACAGCCCTGAGCAGCTCTCTTCTCGTGGCTCATATTTTTAAAGACAAAATGTTACACGTGTGAATAAAGTGATGTTATTTTTTAAATGAATACAGAAATAAATTGTAACATACTTTCATAAACCAAAAAACTCTGATTCATCACAAACATCAGGGAATCAGAAGAGTTCAGTTCTCTGTTTCCTAGAAAATTACAGGGAAAATGTGTTTACACAAAGAAATTAAAACAAATATGTTGGTCTGCTACAGATATTTTTCAGAAATGCACTTGGAAATTAGGTATTCAAAAGTATCTTGAAAAGAAAAAACTTCCTGCATAGATGTGAGAGACAGTAAATAATTATCTCTTTTAAAATACCTGTTTCTTCTAAGACAGTTTTTAACATTTTGGTTCCTTTTGCAGGTGTCGCTGCTTTGGATTCCAGTGTTTCTGGGAAGATTGGCTTACGAGCAGTTGTATATTATTTCTGCACTACAGTCATTGCAGTGATACTAGGTACTTTGTGATGCTGTATTTATTACTCAACATTGCATAATTACAAGTATCCAGCACTTTGACATTGCTAATTTCCCAAATCATGATGGGGAGGAAGAGACAGGAATCACACCAAACATCTTGACATTCTTGTAACAGATCATCTAGAAAAGTTAGTTCCACTATTCACAGGTGGATTGTATTCATATCCAGTATGAAGCCACAGGCAATTCTGCCACACATTTGAGCTCAGGGAATAATAGGAGGTGTCTGCTTAGGTAAATATTAAACAGTATTGGGAAAGCTGAATAAAAATGAAACTCCAGCCTTAACTACATAATTCCTCAATAGTTAAATGATAGATTGTTTCAGATTCTCAGATCTAAGAATGTATAATGTGTCACACATGAAAGAAGGACAGAAAATATTGCTTTCATTGTTATCTCATTTCCTTCTTAAACTCGTCCCCTCAGTCATTGCTAGGCTCCACTCCTGCTTGAGATCCAAATCTCCTCTTGCAAGAAGTTCATATTCTTCAACAGTCTTCTCAATTTGCTTAAATATCTTCAGCCTCCCTTCTTAAAGAACAATATAAAATTACATCCTCCTCTCTCAGATGTCATGTATTTTTTTGCTTACCTTTGGATGTTTGTGAACCTGCATGTGTCACTAAAAATAAGTACATATTTATTTGAAGGACAAAATGTACATCATACGTTGCTACCATAAAGCAAAGTAATATTTAATAATAGAAGAAGACTCACATAGAATCAGAGAACCGTTTGGGTTGTAAGGGACCTTCAAGATCATCTAGTTCTGGCCCTTTTGTCATGGGCAGGGACACTTCCCACTAGACCAGGTTGCTCAACAGCCCATCCAGACTGGCCTTGAACACTTACAAGAGTGAGACAAACACTTCTCTGGGCAACGTGTTCCAGCACTCTTCTCTGCTATCACAGTAAATAACTTCACCCTAATATTGAGTCTAAATCTGCCCTGTTTCACTTTAAAAACATTGTACCACATCCTGTCACAACACTTCCTGGTAAAGAGTCCCTCCCCATCTTTCCTGCAGGCCCCCTTCAGGTAACGGAAGCTTGCTATAATGCCTAACTGGAACCTTCTCTTCTCCAGGCTGAACAAAATTTTTTTTCATAGCCTGTCTTTGTAGGAGAGAGCACAGCTGTTTATGAGGCCAGATTAATTTCTACAGGTTGTATCACTGAAAATAATAGATCACTGTAGTTGCATCTCATCCAGCTGGGAATTTTCTTCATGTATCTAATTTTGAAATTGCCCCTACCCAGAGATAGATGTTAAGCTAGACAGTCTGCAGAAGTACCTACAATTGTAAGTTTTTCTACCATATTATTGTATTACTAGTTTTTCACTGTGTTACACCGATTTAGTTCTGCTTTTATTTACAGATGTCATTAGAAAGTCTTTTCCTGACTGGTTAACATGTCAACCAAATGCCTCTTTCTCCCTACATCAAGATTTTGTAGCTTCATTTGCTTAACTTTTAGTTGGGTTTAGGATTTATTTCAAAATGTATCTGAAAATGTAAAAGGTCAAAGCTAGTATTTCTTGCCCTTAACATTTTATTTCAGTTTGTTTCTGAAGTCTTTCTGTTATGTAACTTTATTGACCACCTTTACCAAAACATCCTGTTGTACCGTGGAGTCAGAGAAGAATGCATGTGTATTCATATCTGAAAGTTAGTAACTAGAGGAGCTGTAAAAATGAAAAACAGAAATTCAAAATACCACTATGCAAAAGTTTCAGAACCCTTCAGCTGAAGCCCAGCTGCAGTAATTACTCTCTTAATGAGCAGTAGTGATTTAGTACCGTATATGTGATAACAAAACCAAAGTACCCAAGTCTTTGGCAGGGCTCTAAGTAGCTCCTGTGTTGGAGGATCTCACACATTTGAGGGCATCGCCTGTAGACTTTTTCTGAACAGCCCTGCATGAGCACCCTGGGTGGGTTTAGCTCATTAAGAATTTACTTACACAGGATACGTGGTGTCAGGATGCACCAACAGCTCTGCTTGCACTCAGCTTTTCTTCTGGTTCCCCTTCTGCAGGGATTGTTCTAGTTGTGACCATTAAACCTGGAGTACCTCAAAAAGCAAATGAGATTGACAGAGTGGGCAGTACCCCAGAAGTCAGTACTGTTGATGCTATGCTGGATCTGATCAGGTAAGAGAGTAACTTCTATTCCAACAGGAATTTAAGTGTATTCAAAGCTGTTTATTAAAAAAAAGTCTTCACACCATAGACTCTGGTGTAAAATAATCATTCCTTCACAGAGGAAAATATACAGAAAGGTCTGAATGGTCAGTGCATTGCTTCTTGGCAGCTTGTGTCATACACCATAGACAGCCATCTGAAACTGACACAGTATGGAAGGTTTCTCAGGGTTGCACCATCAACAGATCTGCTCCATCACCAGTATGTAATGCAATGTTATTCTGAAAAATTATAGATACTTAAAGTGGTTAGAATAAGGAAATTTAAAAGTTTGCAGAAGACTTAATTGGGTTTTCAGAGCTAACCAGTGTAAGAAATTAGAAAAAAAATCACAAAAAGGGCCACATTTCCAGTAATGGCTAAGTAGTTCTCCTGACAAATATTTCTGTGTATATTTTTCTTCCTCTACCTCCATTTGATCTCTGTTCTGTGCCATTATTCCTGCAAAAAAAAATTTTTTGCAGAATTTTTACTCAATCTATAGTGGAAGAATCAAGTGAAATGTATCTAAGATTGGCTTTCTCAGCATTTTCCAATTCAGGAAATGTGACTGGCAACTGCAGGTGCTAGTCTAGATAAACAGTTCTTTGAAATTTGTAAATATATACAGATTTGCATATATTTATGTATCTATCTTGAAAATTTCACTGTCCTATCTAATAGCAAATGTCTGCTGTCATCTGGGGGATCTCTGCTGCAGCAGACACCAAGATAATTTATTTGAGAATAACTCTATTCCTTTGAGGCTTGTACGTAAGATAGGTATCAGTCCTCAACTCCACAGCTCAATGTGAATGACCAGATTGGAAGTTTGGTGAATGGCTCATCATATTCCTCATAATTCAGCCTGTTACTAATAACTTCCACAAGAACATTTCCACTTATAATCACAGGGATGATGTAATTCCATGTGCAAAAAATATACCTGTTAATAAGAAGAGGTGCAAATTGTAATTGAGAATCATTTGGGTTTTTGCTACAGCTCAACTATTTTTAAACAGAAGTAAGAATATAAGTTAGGAATTTGAGATTTGAAATAATCTCTTAAAGGAATTATAGTTACTTTTCCTTGAGTTCTTGAGACTCAAGATTCGAATCCAGACAGTCTCGTAAAGGATAAGGAAATATCTCTTCTTTTTCAACAGGAATATGTTCCCAGAAAACCTTGTCCAGGCCTGTTTTCAGCAGGTATGTTTGAACATTCCTTTTTACTACTGAAATTTTCACTGCTAACTACAAATTGCTCTTCTTTTCTGTCCACAAAAACTATCAGGTAAAATTTATTTCTGAGACATTCAGAAGTATCTTAATCTCCCATTAAAAGACTTTCAAGAAGCATCTTGGTTTAATTTCAGTTTTAATAATAATGTGTTATCAGGCATTAAGTCCTAGATCATCCCTTGCAAAAAGACAAAGTATAGGAGTTGGGTGCAGAAACCAAGCAGTGTTTAGCACAAGGAGTTTTTCTGGAGACAGACAGAGTTTGAAGAACTATGTCATAAAGATCCATTTTAAGGAAAAATGCAGTCTGTGGAGTCTATTTGAGACATCTTTCAGAAAAAGTGAGACTTGCAAGACCAAGTAGAAACCTGTTGTCTGTATATCAGATTTTCTTTAGATTCAGTTTAATTTATAAATACATCAGCTATTTTTCTGTGACACTTGCTGGTTCCCTTTTTTGTCCTTCCCAGCAGCTAGCTACCAGTTTATGTAAGATGTGTATCTGAGGTAGTTAACTTTTCCTCAGAAATTATGATAAATGTCCTGCTGTGCCCAGCACTGAGTATATTGGCAGTTTATAAAACTTCTTCATGTAGTTTTTCTCTCACGTTAATTTCTCCTATATTTATTATATTCACTTAACACTAAGAAGATGGTCACATCTTAAAGATCCTTGGCAGAATAACAGTATGAAAACATAGTTACAATTAAAGCTTTGTTTTCTTAACAGGATATTATGATTAATATACCACAGAATTTACAATCAGAATAGCACAGGATTTCTATAAGTAGCATCAGTGTAGTACAGGTTGTTATAACATCTCTTAGTTTGGTTTAAAATCAGTTGAACCTGGATCATATCTTAACACTTGGTTTGCTGTATCAGCAAAGCAACCATAATCTGGGCTCCAAAAACACATTAAGGAACACATGTTACAATCCTTAGTGGATGCAGATGATGGTTGAGAAGTCCCTCTACACCCAGGGTTACGATCTCACTGTCCAGCAGCAGTTCTAGTCCAGTTCTTCCCAAGAATTTGTAATTGCATAATTTTACAAGCAGTTGTTGGGGTACTCTAATGCTGCCTATTCTTTGGTGTGGTCATCAACAACACTAGCTCAGCCAAGTGCCTGGTACCTTCAAAGCTGGTAAGGAGGGGAGTAGTCAGCCTAGTGCTCAGCAGCCTTGAGGCTGTCAAGGAGGGGAAGAAGAAAATGTTCACTTTCTGTTTGGTACATAGAGTCTTTGGAGCCTGATAATGAGGGAAAAGACTGATAGGTGATGAGCTCAGCCATGAAGAATAACTGTTTGCCTTACACAATGGCATTAGCTATGATAGAAACATTGCTGAAGGTCTGTTTGTGTCAGGAGGATATGCTCTACAGACCTCTCCTGGTGTAGCTGTCAACAGTTCTCTCCAGAGTGTTTGTCCCAGCAAAGAGTACCCTTGCCATTGTTAGGAGACTGCAGCAGGACCACAATGTGCCCAAGAGCCTGGAAAGCAGAATTCATAGTATATAATTCGTGAATCATTCATTTTATCTGCAGCATCTGAAGAGCAGAACCTTGATGGCTCCCATGAATTGGGAAATAAGGTGTTCGTCTATGTTTGATAACTTCAGGATAAATTGGTTCTTTTTCCCTTATTTTAACTGGGCAAAGGCCAGTTTGTCCATTCTTCAGTTTCTTCATGTTTCTAAATAAGCTTTCCTGGTTTGTTTTTTTTTAAATTCCAGTATAAAACCAAACGTGAAAAAATTGAAGTTCCAACTGGCATGGATAAAAATAGCTCCGTATTTGCACGAGAACCTGTTACAACTGCTACAGCAGCAGAAGCTTCAGAGGTGAGACTTCTATTGCTGTATTTCTACAGAATATATGAAGTGAGGAGAAATAACATTAATGTAGTTAGTGATTGAGAAAAGGAAGGAAATTGAACATAGATTTTAGCAAGGGCATAAAATTTACTAAGTAAGCACTGGAGAGGATTATGAGGATCTTCAAGTATGTTTAAGAGCACCAGAGAACTCCATTTCTAATTAAGCAATCCAAGTAGAATAGATTATGAGAGAAAATAGATAATTCATGTGCTCCATTGACTGTATATGCTAATGAATCATCAATTTGTTTGAAAATTAAACAGTCGCTTTGGAAAGGCTAGATATATATATGAGATCTTTGAATAGCAATGAGGTAACTGTAGGCACTGCAGAAAGAAAGGAATGGAAATTAATCATAAAATTCTTCTTAATGTGAAACAATATGGAAAACATTCATTAATTAATAGGTTGTTACTCTGCAAAAAAATGTAAAGAGGCAAAAGCTAAGAAGTTTAATAATTAAGCCTCAGATTACAGATGTGGAAAGCTTATGGGTGTTGATTGTTTATAAAGCCCAGAAGTACATTGCAGGGGAGGGAGAAAGGAATTCAATAGAACATGGACACAGAGCTATAAACAGTACCAAATCAATTCACATTTTATTACACTTCTTCCAAATTTCATCTCATAGTAATGATAAAATGGCAACATGAGCTATATGAAAAGATGTGAATTACACTGTAGGGCATGATGTAGTGAAGAATTGCACACTTTCCTTCATGTGTTCATACTGCACAAAGGCGGAGGAATGTGTGAATACCTACCTATTTAGTTGGATTTTTATGTGGTATTCATCCAGTTCTGCTAAATATGATGCAATTTTACTGATTTCAACTAAACAAATAATTTTAGACTTGGAGCAAAATTAGGCACCATCATATCTACTTCACTCAGTGGACTATTTATCTCAAATCCAGACACAAACTCTTAAGGTGCTCAGAAAAAAACACAAGGATTCTACATCAGCTGTGTTTTGTTCTTTGCAGTAGGGAGTAAGTCTTGAGTTTATTGAAGGCATGACTTTGTATACCTAGATCTTGCCACACTTTGTGTCAGAAGTCTGTTAGGAGTGCTTTATAACAGAATGGGGTTTGGTCAGATCCTTACATAGCTTTAAAATACAAAGCTTGCAAAGACAATTTAGTTCTATCTTAATTCCTGAACTTACCTGCTTGACACTGCCAGAAGGTGAAGAGAATGGCTGGGGAAGAAGTCCCTGTGTGCTTTCGTTTTATAACTCTTTGAAATAAATTTTATGTTTTCAGATAGTAACTTTTTTCTCTTGAATTTACAGAACAAAACCCAAGAATACAAAATCGTGGGCATGTATTCCAATGGCATCAATGTGCTGGGGTTGATTGTCTTTTGCCTTGTTTTTGGAGTTGTTATTGGGAAAATGGGAGAGAAAGGACAAGTGCTAGTGGATTTTTTCAATGCACTGAATGAAGCTACAATGAGAATAGTTCAGATAATTATGTGGTAAGTCAAGGACAAACTGATATTTTGTAACTAAGTGGGTTTTGTCTTGGAAGAGGTAGGAAAAGACTCATACTTCATGTTGGCTTTTGTATAGGGCTTTACAGCAAACAGCTTTAAAAGCAAACATGGTAAAAAGTTTCCATTTCTACAGAATTTTATGCTTTTGAGCAGATGTGAGACAGGGTTTCCACTCACTTTAAACTAGAGAAACAGCCTATTGGAACACAAGGAACCTGAGTTTTTCAAGCATTTTTGCTAAAGGTTTATCTCAAACCAGGGCAACTGCAGTAGTGATTTGAGGACTGCAGAAGCATTGCCATCCACATGCCCTTCTCAGTCTTGAACACTATTCCCATTATGTTTACAGAATAGCTGTCCTTGTAGCTAAGTTCCTTTGGAAATATAAATTGTTACACAGGCCATAGCACAGATCCAAATCCAAAATAATATGCAAAATACAACTTGACATGATTTACCTTATAAATTTTATGAGATTAAATTCTCACAATGCCACCTTATAATATTTCCAGGCAATAGAATAATTTTAAAATGCAGCAACTTATGTGTTAGTCTTTGGTTGGACTTTGCAGCTATTCACAGAGCTTTTGTCCATCCAGGTCACAGTTACAGCACCAGGACTGTAATCACACACAATCCTTTCTAGAGTTTTATGTCCTTGTTGCATTTAATACATTACTCATATTGACATTTTTTACACTAACAGTAGCTTATAATACCTGGCACTTCCATGGGTTTTTTTCTTCCACTCAGTGCACTGAAATGCTTGTGAAACACTAAGCCTACCCAGAATTTAGTTACACAATTCATGCTGCCTTTAAAGAAAGCTGAATTTGTTTCTGTGTTAGGGAGCTGGCTCATTCAGTGTGTTACAGATACAGGAAGTAGGACACCTGGCTCTGCAACACATTGGCGCTGAAAGAGAGTTAGCACGGTAAGCATAGGTTCCTACCCATAAGCTGACTGTCCATTGTTGTGCATGTGGCTGAAGTTTTGTCCATACATCTGTGGGTTTCTACAGATGTGTGACCTGTTGCATTGAATAAGGTAAAGTTTGATTCTGTCAGGGTGAGGCATTAGTTCTGCTGTCACCAAGTTCAGGACTCAGAAGGAAGTAGGAGTCCCTGTTATATGCAGTGACAGGGTACGTTCCATGAAGCAACACAGCAATGACTGTACCATCCCAACACACTAAAATCACTCTGTGTGGGTGGCCCACATATAGGTCCACAGCCACTGGGCAACTGCTTTATGAACTGGAGACCTTTCCCATCTGTGTACAGTTGCAGAATGCACTGGTCTCAGACTTGGAGTCTTCCATGCCCTAGTAAGCTTATGGCTATGCATAAACATTTGCTGCAGCAGGGCAAAGCACAGACCCCAACTTCTGAGTATTCTGTGGCATCAGGTCATTCAGTACTTGTTAGACTATGCATAGAGTTGTATTTACTCTGGTTCTCTAATCTTCTTGTTATCGTCTTTAATGTAGTCTTGCTGCCAGTGAATGATGTTAGCTATACAATAGAATATTAAATAAAATCTTCAGTTGTGCAAGAGAATATGAGAAAAGAATCTTCCATCTGTTGCATATTGTGGAAGAAATTATTCTACTGTAAGCACACAGTATTTCTGAGAATGCATTCTAATGGCTTTATTTTTGCTTTCTAGGTATATGCCGGTTGGTATTGTGTTTTTAGTTGCTGGAAAAATAATAGAAGTTGAGGACTGGGAAATCTTTCGGAAACTGGGTCTTTATATGGCTACGGTCCTAAGTGGGTAAGTAATATCCTAAAGGTGAAATTATGTGCAGGTTTTAGAGCTCAGTTTATTACCACTCAGTTATCCAAAACACCCAGCCTCTCCTGGATCAGAGACAAAATCTCTTGCCAGTAGGAAAGAAATTACGTGAGGATGTTTTGAATGTATGTTTTGTGGGATGCATACTTTGTTTTAAAAAGTAACTGCCTTGCATTCTAAAAAAAAGGGCAAAGGCAGTTGTTGTATTCATTGTCTCAACTTCTCAGCTTGGTGCTGAAACAGTACCACTGTGGTTTTTGAGAGTAGCAATGCTTCTATTAGATGGTAGAAACAGCTGGAAAAGAATGAGAGTGAGGCTTATTGGGTGTTGGTAGCTCCACAATTCACACAAGTATTTGGGTAAACCTGGGAGCTTCACTGTCATCCAAAAGATTGTACATAATAAGGATTTAAATCCTTTGATACAACAGGTCTCTTCCTTCCTGCTCCCTTGCACATGCCACAGTTTTCCCTGATGGCTGCTAGGGTAGATCTTTGCAGCATTTTTGTCTATTACAGGATGGCCTACACCAGGTAATGCCCCAGATGTTGTGGAGAAGGGCTAACAGCCACATATTCTCTGCAAAACTGACCGTCAAAGAGGGCATGTTGGCATCAGATCACAGGAGCAAAGACAACAATGTACACACAATGCTATAGGCTCTAGGGAAGAGATGATTGTTCTGCACCTCCTCTTCAGCTGCAAGACTCTTGGCAAACAGAAGTCGCATTGTTCCTCTGTTTAGGTTTCTGAGTTCTTCACCTCAGTCTTCACTGGTGGCCAGGATAGTCTTTTTCACATCCCTAAGCCCTGCATCCCCAAATCTCTATGTGGGGACCAAGGAGATAAATCCCTCCCCACTGTAAGGGCAGAGCAAGTCCGCGAGTGCCTCCTTAGACTGAATGAGTACAAGTCTATGGGTCT
>VZTY01015804.1:24145-41679 GCA_013400935.1 Turnix velox
AGGTGATTGTCCCACTCTACTCGGCTCTTGTGAGGCCCCATCTGGAGTACTGTGTCCAGGTGTGGAGCCCTCAGTACAAAAAAGACATAGAGACTTTGGAAAGGGTCCAGAGGAGGGCCACGAAGATGATCAGGGGGCTGGAGCACCTCCCCTATGAGGACAGGCTGAGGGAGTTAGGCTTGTTCAGCCTGGAGAAGAGAAGGCTGCGGGGTGACCTCATTGCAGCCTTTCAATACCTGAAGGGAACCTACACCCAAGAAGGGAGTAAACTCTTTGAAAGGGCTGACAATAGCAGGACTAGGGGAAGTGCATCCAAGTTGAAGGAGGGAAGATTTAGGTTGGATGTGNTCCAAGTTGAAGGAGGGAAGATTTAGGTTGGATATTAGGGGGAAGTTCTTTACTAGGAGAGTGGTTAGGTCCTGGAACAGGCTGCCGAGGGAGGTTGTGGATGCCCTGTCCTTGGAGGTGTTCAAGGCCAGGTTGGACGGGGCCCTGAGCAACCTGATCTAGTAAATGTGTTTGTTTGGTGGCCCTGCTAGGCAGGGGGGGTGAAACTACATGATCCTTGAGGTCCCTTCCAGCCCGGGTCATTCTGTGATTCTGTGATTGTTCCCAGATTGTGTTTATCCTTATTTGCTTGATCTTGTCTGCTTGCAGTGTGTTCTGTTCATCAGAGTCTTCTGCAGCTGTCTATGATCCTCCCTTTAAACTTGATCCTGAGAATTACCTTAAACATATTTCTTGTATTCCCTGTCAAGAAAAATGTGCAACAGCATGAATGCTGGTGTGTCGTATCCTCTTCTTCCTTTCCTTTAGCTCCCTTCTCCAGCTCATTTTCTCTTCTTCCCAGCTTGGTCATTCACAAGCTTTCACATTCTCAGCACTACCAGCTTTCACCCACAGATGTTTTCTCCAGCACATCTCAGTCTCTGTATCTTGTTCAGGTCACCATGAGAGAGCAGACTTTCCCCAGTGCCTCTGTTCCAATTGGCCACTATCTTCAGCCTCTCACTTTCCATAGCATCAGAGTTAGAGTGAGGACATTGCAGCAGTCACAGAGGGAGAAAATCAAAGCAGGTGGAAAATATAAAAGGAAGTTATAGAGAGCAGACCATCTCTTGCCTATATCTTTATCTCTTCTGAAAGCAGCAAAGCTACTGCATCTCTGGATGCTATAATGAATGTCATTTTGGGATCCTAAGGGGCAACATCTTAGTACTGAGCAATATGAGAATTTCTTTTTTCAGTTGCTGATTATAATTTTTGGGATAATTTCTGCTATTTGCTGTGAGTTGCATTTTATGCATGAGAACAGGTATTAGCTTCAAATTTGTTCCATTAAAATCAGTAGTAGCAAAGCATATGCTCAGATATTTTACTTGGATAATGCTATGTTCATGCTGCTACTAAAATAGTGCAGATTTAAACATTTCAAAATAATTATTTAGAAGTTACTGTGTTTCTAGATGTAGCCATATGTCTAGTCTCATTAATGTTTTGTTAAGACATCCAACAGTGCCCACTACCACTTTATAATTTTTTTCTGTATGTTCTGCAGAATGCAGTGTGTTCTCACACATCACTGTACAAATTGTTAGGTTTTTTCTAGAGTTCTATAGAAGATTTTATCAGTACATGTTGTATGCGGTTACTTACTTGTCTCAAAATAAATCACACTTATTCACATACAGAGTGAAAACTTTAATGACTCCTGCTTTTTAAGAAGGTAATTTTTTCCAGGAAAAAAATTTTGTGGGTGAGTTTTGATGCTGTTGTGGATTTCTGTACTGTGGCTGATACTCTCATTATTGCCTGGTTTGGGCAGAACAAGTAGTACCATAATTTATCTCTATCAGCTACTCTGAAATCATAAAGCATTACTACAACACAGTAACATTTGCAAGAACATATTGTGAGGACAAAATAAAAATCCCAAGGTCATACATGACAACAGTCCTTGGCTTTATGTTTCCAAGTTATAATAATTTCCTGTCTGTTCAGAAGAAGCTGATGCTGCTATAATTGCTTGCACCCTTGGAACATACAAAATATTTTCAAGTGTATTTCATCTCAAATATACTCACAGCAGGCTGCTTAGTTCTAATCATAATGCCCATAGAGCTCTGCATTCATATGTATTCAGGATTAATGCACAATGTTCAAAACTAATGCATGAGTTGAAAGATTAATTTGTCCCTGAGAGCCACTCAAATATCCAGGCAAATACATCTGAGCAGCTGAAGTCAAGAGAACAATTTGATCTTTTGCGTGTCAAGACTCTTAACTGTAAAAATTAATAATTTCAAAAGGGAATATTTCAACTTCTTACAGCATTAGAGGTGGTGAGACGACATATATCTCATTTGTACAGTCTGAAATAGCTCAGTATATTTTTATTTTAGACCTAAGCTTCAAGAGTTTTCCACAAAGTAAGTGTGGATTTTTTTACAGGATTGTAAAAGAAGTTTGAAGTTTCTGCAGAAAATTGTGGGCTTAATCTGTCCCTGACTGGGAACCATATTCACCTTTAATTCCAAAACACATTCTATAGTAAAGGCAGATAGCCTTAGAAAATAATGCAATTTGTTTTTCTGATTTTTCTCTAGTCTGCATTAGAAGGATTTTTCAGGAAAGTATTCCACAGTATTCAAATCACTCTCTGAATACCAGTTTTTATATTATTTATAGCCTTAGTTTTTTTAATTTTCACCTATTTAATATTATTTACAAGTTCTTGTTCTTCTTTGGAAAAAAGAATCAATAGTCTCCATCTGCCTTTGAAAAGGAAGTGTAAAAGAGTATTAGCTTGCATTTTTTTTAAGGTAGTATGCTCTCTAAATTTTGTACACAGGCATCACTACAGTCACCTTTAGTGTTTCATAAGGGTACGTAAGAACAGAACTTGTTCACCATCTTATTAACACAAGGCAAATGAGATGTATCCATTTATTTAAGTAGTCCATTTTATTTTGCAGACTTGCCATCCACTCTACTATAATTCTGCCACTGATCTACTTAATTGTAGTAAGGAAAAATCCTTTTCGATTTGCCATGGGGATGGCTCAGGCACTTCTAACAGCCCTCATGATTTCCTCCAGGTAAACATGTATTTTCTGTAATGTTTTTATTGGTAATTGCATTGTTAGTGTATGACTTTTATTACTGCTTTGTTACATACCCTGATTTCACTTGGACAATTCTAAGTTCCCCGGAGGTTGAAATACTACTTCCATCATTATTTCTGTAGTACCTAAAAGAAGCACTACAGATTGCATTGCCCTTACACCAAAGGAGAGTCTGCCCCTCCCAGGAGGAGAGGGTTCTTTGTATTCAACTCATTAGTCACAGGCTTGCTAGAGTTCAAGGTGTTGCACCGTTTCTGTAACTATATACATCATGATGACTTCACCATCTAATTCTGAAGTTACTTTGCTTTAAATGCCAACTCACCTTCTTGCTTGCCTTAGATCTCCATGTGAGCCTTGTAACAGATTAGGCTCTGAGGAAAAGAGAAGGGAAATGGTATGCTGTTTCCTGCACTTACTTTGTGTGCTCTGTGTCCCAGTTCAGCAACTTTGCCTGTCACCTTCCGCTGCGCAGAAGAAAAAAACTTCATTGACAAAAGAATTACCAGGTTTGTTCTTCCTGTTGGAGCTACCATCAATATGGACGGCACAGCTCTTTACGAAGCAGTAGCAGCAGTATTTATTGCACAACTGAATGACTTAGAACTGGATATTGGCCAAATAGTTACTATTAGGTAAGACTAAACACATCATACGCATTTTGTTGGAGGAGCTTGGGGTTTTTCTGAACAGCACTTTCCCTTGAGAAAGTTGAAACTACTATTCACAGCACGGAAACCAAGACATATGTTCTTACTCTTTGGTCCAAGGTATTGCCTGTGCAATCTTGGTGAGATGCACCAAGATGAGGAGGTGAGATGGGCCAGGATGTGCAGCTGGTGTACAGCAGCATTCTATAAAATGCCATTATTCTTCCACTGCAAGCACTAACCAACCCAGCTTGGCATTTTCATCACATCCATTCAGTTTGTTTGTTTGTCTTACACTGCCAGTGATTTTGCAGTGTAGCCCTAATAGTATCTATATGTGACCTGTCTCATGAACACGTCACCAAACTTTGAATAGATACTATTCAGGGGACAAACTGGCACTTTTGGGCTTCTTCCTTGCGGTGAAGTAAGCCTATCTGTACTAGAAAACAGTATTTCTGTGAGCAACCTGCATTCTGAATGCCTTCTCTGGGCTTAATTTGGGATTTAGTGTCACAGCTACAGCAGCCAGCATTGGGGCTGCAGGTGTCCCTCAAGCCGGACTTGTCACCATGGTGATTGTACTGAGCGCCGTTGGTCTGCCTGCTGAAGATGTTACTCTGATCATCGCAGTCGACTGGCTTCTGTGAGATTTTTTTTTTTTATGTTTATGTAAGTTGTGTGGGAACATATGGGTATGGAAGGAACACAACAAAATAATTTAGAAATGTTACTGGGATTGGATTAAGATTTTTCTTATGGGCTGGCTTGTTCAGTTTAGAGTTGAATGCAGTAAGGGTTTAATTCTGAAAAGTCCTACTGTGTGGGATGGCAGTGAATAACCTCACATCCAGAGGTGATACCAACCTTAACATAGTGCTCACAGCATTAGTAAATCATTAGTATAATATTCAGGAAAAACAAACATGACAATACCAAGGAGTGCCTCTAGAGTACCTCAGTTGCCACCAGCTTATTCTAAATTCATACACCTTTCATATAAATCAGATGTAGCCACAAGCAGAACACCTTAGCTGTGCCACAGAGCATGTAAAATCCAAACACTGCTGAAGAGAGAGTGGAGCATAACATGAACTGGTCCTTGACTCCACATGCACATGGTGTGCTCTACATGGGTGCTTTCACCATCACTTTGCTGGTATTGTTCTCTGGTACAAGTATTTTAAAAGACCCATTCCCTTGATCAGCAAGCACAAGAGTGCAAACTCAGAAAGTATCTCTTATAACTGATCCAAACAATCTCATCTTAGAGCACATCAGAACCCTTTAGACAAACTTAGCAGCTATTTTTGAAGAGGACGTTTTCACCAGTAATCTTTCACTAAGACAGAGGACTACATAAAGCATAATTTTAGTTTGTAATATGGCTTTTGTGCCTCATAAACACTGCAAACTTTAAGGCTCAGACCAAGGTGTTCTTCACTTGCAGAAACTCAGCATGGATGAAATTTCATTGTTATCAATGCAGAGATCTTAATAATTTCATAGTCTCTGCATTTCCTCTTCTTAGGCTCATATTTACACTCCAGTTTCCTCCTCCACCCTTTCCAGTCATTTTCTTGAAGAATTTCTGGCAGCAACCTATGTACTTCACAGATAGATATAATTTATTTGATTATATAACTCAGTTTTGCAAGTAGTAGTGAGAAATGCTGTTCTCAAAAAAACCCAGTTTGTTGAATAGATCCAATAATCAATTTCTGTGCTCCAAAAAAAGTAGCTCTAGACACAAGTACATTCTACCTATAAATTGCAATAGGTTGGTTTGTTGTGCTCCACAACTACTTAATTTTCTCCAGTGCTTTTCCCAATGGGCATTTTTTTAATTAATGATGGTGATCAGTACAAACTGCTGGCTCTGACCAGGTATCTAAAGAAGGGCGAACAAACATATCCTGGTTCTCTTACCAAAGTTCTCTCTGAGCTAGGGTTGGGGTTTGTTTTAGCAGTTCTCAATAGATTTCTTCATTTCCTGTGAATGCTTTACTGCTTCTGGGAGCCATACAACTGCTGTGAAGAAGAATTCCTTGCACAGAAACAAATTTGATTTTGAATCTTTTAACTACAACTTAATAATTTTATTCAATGCCATCTAATTCTTTTATGGGAGAGAGAGTGATAGAAAATAGTAATTCCCTATTTGTCATAGTAATCATAGTTTTATGGATGTGATAGTCTTCACTTTGAAAGTCCACCATTTATGTGATTCTTAGACACAGTATGAATACTTGGAAGCTACCTGTTTCACCATGAAACAAAGAATTCAAGCTGTCTCTGATTTTTTTTCAGATATTTTTCAGATTAAGGTGTTTTGGTCTGTAAAAAAATTAAGTATTAATTTCATGTACCAGGAATCATTGCCAGTGCATTTGGCACATCAGCAGATGGAATGCACATCATGATGCCACATAAATTATTAACACTTTTGCCTTTTGGACTTACTGCTTAAACAGTATTATTTTGCAACCTGCTGCTCATTAACAGTCCTTGAGTTAATTCTCAACTCAACAAGATTTTTATAACATAATCTTGAGGAATACTTCCATGATTTTAATGAATAATGAAAAAATTTTATAATGTGACAGAATGTAGAACAGTGCCATAGTTTGACACATTCTGATCCTATCAGAATTCTACTTTACCCTTGACTTCCTTTCCCTTCCATATGTTTCCTTTCCATATGAAGAACACATAAACACTGGTTTTATCATTGTATTAGATAAATATGTAATATGTATATAAAACACATCGTTATTTATCCGTATTCACTATGGATATATGTGAACATATCCATCTCAAGATGTCTGCGCAGACAGAACAACTTGCTCTGCCACTAAGCCCTTGTGGTGCTGTGTAGCTTAAAAGCAGAACAGGGAAGCATGGCCTTCCATTGGCCCTGCCTTAATTCCACACCAGTTTTTAAACTTTAGCATATCGCATGGCCTTCTCATTTCTTCCCTGCCAAGTTGTGGCAAGTCTTTAAGGCTTGCAAGTAACATTTCTGTTCAGCAAAAAACCAACAGTACAAAAGTATCACATTCCTTTGACTTGTTTGATTCAGTTTTGTACTTCAGCCCTTTAACAAGGATAAGCAAACTGAAAATAGCCTTTCCCATTTCCAGGGTTTGGGCCAGAGTACTGGAGACACTGAGCTGGTGCTCCTCCGGCAGATGGAGGAAGTGATGGTTAGAAAGACAAAAGGCAGAGTGCATCTCCTCTACTGCACTCCACGCTCTCTTCTCCCAACACCAAGGGTCTCATTGTGAAGTGAGCCAGCTGTGTGGCACATTTGCAGGGCTCGGAAGGGATCCCTACATTTCATAAAGCCGTGCACAGCAGTGTGGTCACTGCTCAGACAGACTACTAATGTGAATTGCAGTTTTACACACTGCACAAAGTGATTTGTCATTAAGATGACTCTACATTTTCTTTAAGTATATGTGTGGACTGCTCTGTTTCTTGTTCTACAAGGTTTTTTCCTTTTAATTGTGGAATTACCCAGAATCTATGCTAGGGAATAAAACCCCAACACTGTATTTGCTAGAGTAGATCAGATTTAGTATAAGGATTTTCTAAGTAACAAACAGAATGCTTTCTCTGATGACATTTTTATTCCTCAGGGATCGATTCAGAACAATGGTGAATGTCTTGGGAGATGCCTTTGGTACAGGGGTCGTGGAGAAGCTCTCTAAAAAGGAGCTAGAGCAGATGGATGTCACCTCTGAAGTCAACATAGTCAATCCTTTTGCCTTGGAAACGACAGTACTTGATAATGATGAAACAGAGGCCAAGAAATCATACATCAATGGAGGCTTTGCTGTAGATAAGTCTGACACCATATCCTTCACACAGACATCTCAGTTCTGAAGCCAGTAGTTTTCAGGCAATCAAGAGCACTAAAGGACATGGCCATATGCAATATCTCAAAAAGCTTACAGAATAATGATTTACATTCAATACATCTCACCTGCACTTGATTTACTACTCAGACTCTGTCTCCTTACCAGTTATGCCCCCTATTCATATGTCTCCCAACGATTTGAGCTCATGACTGCTAACCATTGGGGATAGACTGAAGAAAAAGACAGTTGTAAAATACTTGCTTTTTTGTTTTCTTTTAATAATATACACTATTGCTGAGGCTATGAAATGCCTCTTTGGAATAAGCATGCTTATAAATGGGGATCTTAGCTTGGATGGCCAAACATGTTTTACTCAGGAGTAGAACAGCATTCCACATCTTACCCATATTACAAAACACCTGTATGAAATCCATTTTAATATTCTTGCCTTCTGAGCAGATTGCACTGTATTTGACACCTACTGTAACTTGATCGTTTGCCAAAATAATATTCATTTCTGCAGCTGAGAGGATACCACTTGGGTGATTCAGGAGGGGACAGACCAGAAAGGCCTTGTGACAAGTATTTTACTGTGAACAGGATTTCAGTATTCTTTAACTATTAATTAATTGGGCATGAAATAATTTCCAGTGCTTACATAGCTAGGTTTTCCCATGGCTTTCACATGAATACCAGCCAATGGGATTGGCCTTGAGATGTGAAGTAAATTACTGCTTTTCTAGAATTTTAAGAGCTTTTGTAGTGATGGCCTCCTACTACATTTCCATCAGAAAAAGAAAAAAAATTGTTTCCTGTTATTCACCTTTGACTCTTAACTGAATATTAATCAGCCCAAAACTAGGCAGAATTCATGAAACTGAAAGTAGACTTTATAGCAATACACAGTGCAGATTCTAAGCCTTCCTTCTTGGAAAAAACCCCACTGCAATGTCAAGAATATAGGAGGCATATCTTTTTCTAGAAAGAAGTCACTGTCACTAAGCATTTCACACAGGCTAGTTAATTTTTTGCTTCTTGGTTTAGATTGGCAGATGAACCTGAAGGTTTGTAGCTACAACACTACTACAATGCCATCATTATCAACTAAACTGTATCTTATGAAGCATTTCTGGACCCAGAAAGCCATGTGTTCAGATGGCTTCCTCAAAATGTTTTGTAAACATTTTATACAAGATTTCCATGGTACAGAAATCACTCTCAAGGGATTAGTTGCTATAACGATTTTTTTGCCTTGCATAATGAAGTCATTAGCCATTTTATATGAAAACTTTGTTTGTAAATAAGCTTGTGGTAAACCTATAAACCTGAAGCTGCACTCATATCCTAACAAAAAAACCAAATGTTCAAGTTCCTGCAGTGTTAAATATTCAATTCATTACTAGACTTTTGTATTTAAATAAACCAGAAGCGTGCCAGAGAAAACTGATGAAGAAAATATTTACTGTAGGTTTTGATAAATTGCACCTTAAACCAATGAGTGAGTGAGATATAATACTGTACTTAAATTAAACATTATCAGATATATGGAAATGTTAATCTAAGTATTGGAATGTTTATATAAAATGAGTAAGACTGAGTAAATCTTTCACTTGAGCAGTAACAGTATGAGACAATTCTCTACTTGTACAGCATTGCTTAGGAGAAGATAAAACCCACAAGTTTCCACAACTACAATTTGTCTTTCCATTCTTTCTTCTATGATCACCACGTTATGTAGTCACCTTGTTATGGTGTATTGTGAACAGTGTTCCTAATAAATAAATTCACTCTTTGCTCTTGTCTTAAGCTGCCATCCTCTCCACACTGTCATACTGAAGAAAAATAGCAAGAAAAATAAAAACAGTCTGATTTAGGATTTATATAGTCTTCACTAGTGATTGAGCTATATCTTTGACGAAAATTACTCTCTTCTTCCAATAAAATAAATGCTTAAGAGCACAGTGCTGAGACTGCAAGAATGCCCTCTAACTATTGGATTGGAAGTATACTATTAAACATCCACTATGCAGGGAATTAATTATTCTTTATTTGGATCAGATTCAACTAAACAGGGGTTTATGATGTTGTTTTGTCACCTGTACACCACCTAGAGACCAAACCATATACCAAAGAGACTGTTAAGTCCAAGGATGCTTTTGTGGACACAATATTTGAGTACGCATCTTCTATAGATGTGGAAAAACCTGCATGGGCAGTGCGTCCTTTTCACCAGAGCCTCCCCAGTCTGGAAGCTCTGGAGCTTGATGAAGAGTCTCATCAGAAAAGCACCTGCAACTTTTGGCCCTGTACTCCATGTTGTTGTGCCCCTGTAGAGTCTTTGGGTTCAGAAGCTATCACAGGACTTGACCTGCATTTCAAATAGCATATGTGGCTTTTGGTCACAGAAGACAAGGTTATCCACTCCACACATTCCTGCTGGAATACTCAGGGACTTGTAGTTGACTCTTAACACTGAGAAAAGTAAGCATGTGAACACAGCTTCTGATAGCAGAGGTCTACTGTTACCTGGAGAGGTGGGAGGGGAATTGCTAATCTCAAGAGAATCCCAGTGGCAATCTAGCTTGCAACCCAGGATGATTCTGGCTTACACAGGGCAGCAAGGAAGCAAGGTGGCTGTGGCAGAGGTGGATGTACTATGGCAAGCAGGCATGGTGGATAACCAACAGGTCTGTGTCATAGTGATAGCACTTAATATATCTTATCAGTAATAGAAATACTAGCTAAGCTTGCCTCAGCTAATGATCCAACAGGCAAAGCATTTTCTCAGGCATCTTCTAAACCCATTTGGAAGATTGTGCAAGCCAAAGAAAATGCAGATGGACCAGAGATAAGAATCATTAAACCTGCCTTCAAACATGTTAAAGCAGGTTACAATTACCACATTATTAATAGTATCAAAATCCTCCATCATAGGACATTATACAGAATGCTCAAAACTAAGATGTAAAGATATTTTAGTTGTAAAACACTTCTTGCTATATTGATATGCTGTCAAAGTTTAAGAACTATAACTACAGCTTCCACCAAGTGATCAGAGCTAGGCCTTTAAAATCTGCAAAGTGAGATTGTGTTTGAAATTAATCTGTGTCTCTGTTCAGAAAGGGAGACTGCATCAGGGGGTCTGGAGCAAAAGGGAGATTTGAGAAACACTAATGTTCACAGATGAAATTGTTAAAATAACTCAAATTGTGAGAAGGTGGCAACTACACATATACTACTGAACTGTTTATATTCACAAAGCTATAGAGGGCATGTTTTACCCTGAACGACTTCAAAAAATTAATCCTGACATGGTCAAAATCTATAGAACTGGGAAGAACATCACTCCAGAAGGGAAATGAAGAAATAAAACAGCTCCTGGAGAAGCATCGGCGCTGCTCCCAAAAATTTAAGTCAGACAGGAACCTCCCATGTCCAGAATGTCTAGTGATTGGCAGCAGAGCAGGGGAAGCAGGAAGAGTGTCATACCTCTTCCCCTGGAAGAAATACACTTGTGTCGGCCTAGTGTACCCAGGCATTTGGACAATCTGCACACCCTTCATCTGACAACTCCTGAACTTGAGAGTCAGAAGCCTTGAGAGTCTCAAGGGACTTTTCCACTTCTGTCTGCACAGGGCGCATACAGAAAAAAAAAAGCTCATGAGGCAAGCACACCTTTGCTTTGACCATCCCAGAGCATGTTGTTGGAGTGCCAAGATTCTCAGAATTTTCTCTGGAGAGTCTAAAAGGCTGTTGTTTTGTTTCATTCATGGAGAGAGGCTAGTAAAATCACAGAAATTTATCATTTCATCGGGAATTCTTTGTAATGTGGACCGGTGATATTTTTTCTGCAGCCAGCATGCAGACGTCAGGGAACTGGAGTCGTGAGCAGTTAGGTGCTGGTTAAGAGCGGTACAAGCTCCCCATCTATTTTGTCATTGTACCCCACTCATGTTGCCATATAGTTCTGCAGTATTTTAACCACTGTTTTATCATAGATATTTAATCTTCCCCAGAACACATCACACTGAAGAGCTAAGTAACTTTCATTGTCCAAGCTGTACGGATAACAGCAAAAAGAAAGATAAGAGCACACCTAAGTGTCCTGGTTCTGGCGAGGATAGGGTTAACTCTGCAGATATCCCAGTACCACTTAAGCCAAGGCCGCCTGTAGCCTGGGCTAGCCGGATTAGGCGAAGGGATGGAGAGGAAGTAGCGAGGGGGGGGGAANTTATTATATTTCCTCTGTACGTACCCTCACTCTTATTGTTGTTGCTCTTATTGCCGATGGCGTTCTGTTAAACTTTGCTTCTGTTGCCTTTGTTTCAACCCACGGGTCCCCTTTTGTTTCGCTCACGGGTCTGCTCCCCACAAAGGGTGCAGCCGGGATGAGACATGTGGTTCTCCCTTCTCGCTAGAGTCAAACCACCACACCAAGACAAGTGTTACTCTCCAAATTAGTGTAACAGTATCTAGCTAATAATTTTTGCAAATAGAATTAAAGAAATTTTGAACAGGACTAAACAAGGTACACAGAGATAATGCAATAGCCACAACAAAAAGTAAGTACTTCTAGGACAAAAAACATTCAAAACCCAGCTGGATGCTTTCCTGTGCAACCTGGACTAGGTGTTCCTGCTCCGGCAGGGAGATTGGTCTAGATGATCTGCTGAGGTCCCTTCCAATCCCTGGCATTCTATAATGATCTTGGCATGGATTCTGCTGAGCTGCAGCCAGGGACAAGCAAACAGCTGAAAAGGGGCCTTCTCTGAATTGAAGGCACATGGCAGACCTCTGAAACCAGTAAAAGCCCCCACTCACAGAATAGCTCATTGTTCTGTGTAGAAAGAGGAGCGCAGTACAATCTATTGCAAAGATAAGTGAAGTGTTAGAGTGGAAACCAGTGAAGAAACCACATGAGTGGAATAAACAGCCTACATGGAGAGTCAGGGAGAATGCACAGCAACCCAATTAACATGGCACTGCAGCTGTTGGAAGGAGTATCAGTCCCACAGACCCAAGTGACCATGGTTCAAGTTTGGTGTGCTAACTGCATGACACATTGGCAAGACACACAGCAAAGTGAAAGAAGAGAATAAAATGCTCAATGTAGCTCATATTAACCCTCATTTCTGCACTTACTGGGTTGGAACTTGATGATCTTTAAGGTCCCTTCCAACCCAAACTATTCTATGATTCTATAAATCTTTGGGCACTCTGCAGACCCAGAAGCATCTGCACACGCAGTTTTCCAGCTCAAGCTAGCTAAATGAAAGATATGCCAAGATTATATGTAATTGCTCCATTTTCATAACTCTTCAACTCTTAGTCACATAATGAGTGACTCATTCTTGCCAAGGATGCAAGCTAGCTTTGCTGACACTCTCCTGTTCAAGGTTCCTTTTAGGATGACATATTCTCTTTCTCTGTTTTGAGGTCCTGCTCAGGCTGTTTGTTTTAGGGATGTATGTATAACTACCTTCTTCTTGATCAATACACTCTCCCTGTTTATTAAAGCAAAGCATCAAGGGCCTAGAAAGGTAATTTTTCTCTTCAACACCAGAGTTGCGGGCAGTGTACTGAGATAATATTCAGAATACAGCTCTTCTCTTCAACAAGCTCAAGGTGAGAACTGAGCTGCATAGTAGTAATATTAAGAGTACTGGTTTCCTTTCACCAAAAATAATTTAAAATATCGTGATTGTGTGCTTTGTAGGGGAGAAAGGGACTTCAGTACAACACAAAATCACAAGAAAGTTACAAGTTATGATCTGTTATAAATGCAGACATGCAATTAATACCTTCTATTTATCCCCTGCTATTAACATTAGGGATAGAAAAACTGTGAAAGTCTGTCATTAACCACAACATTCAAAGACAAATCAAGAGAACAAGTCACAGAATGTCAGGGATTGGAAGGGACCTCAAAAGATCATCTAGTCTAATCCAGTAATCCAATTCAAATAAGAACAAATGCCATTATGCTGCAGCAATGAGAGCTAAAATTATAAAAGCAATTGGCACCTCCATGGGTTTCCATGGTCATGGTACGTGCCTTGATAACTTATTATTAAATTATAAATAAATAATTACATGGAGGTGACACTTTCTGCATTTCCTGAGGAAATCCAAATTTAAAACCGCAAGGATTATTTTTCCGAGAGGAACCTATTTGTTTACATAAATTGATAAGGAAAACTCACTAATAACAAAAAATTATCACCATGTGTTCACAAGCAGAAATTAACTCCAGGTCATTCTTGGCTTTCCAAGTGCTTTCTCTGCAAGATCAGACATACTCCTCTGGGGTCACCTGTCCTGGCTGCCACTCCTTATACACTTTCTTTTTGTCTCTCCGTGCTGACCTGTGCAACTCCCCTGCTGCCCCAGATTTCCTACTTGTTAGGATGGCACTTCCTTGATCTTGGAGGAGGTGATCCTTGAATATCAACCAGCTGTCATGGAGCCCTCATCTTTCCTGGACTATACTCAATGACATTTTGGTACCACCATGCACAAAGAGGCCAAAGTCTGCATTCCAGGACTGTTTTCCTGACTTTGCCTCTGAGGGTACTGAACACCAATATGTGATGGTCCCTGCAGCAATCATTGCCCTTGATCTTCAAGTATACTCACAAGTATTTCTTTCCCTGTTTGTAAATATCAGATCCAGAGGACCATCTTTGCTTTTTGGCTTCTTCATCACCTGTGCCTGGAAGTTGTGATCAGTGTGATTTCAAAATCTCATAGGTTGTTTGAGCCCTGATGTATTTTCCTTACAGCAGATACAAGGGTGATTCAAATCCCCAGTGAGGATCAGCATCTATAAATATCTAGCTTGTTCCTGTTGTTTGAAGAAGTTTTCATCTGCTTTTCTCAGCAAGCGCAGTTCTCTTAGCCTTTCTTTGCATGTCACACACTCTAGCTCCCTGACCCATCCTGGCTCACCTCTGATGGCTTACGACATGCACCTTAATTTGTCTTATAATGGGGAACCTAAAATTGGACCATACTCTTCGGGTGTGGTCTTACAAGTACTGAAAAGAGTTAAAGGACTACTTCTTCAATCTACCAGCTGCTCTTTAACTGTGTGGATGGGCTTCTTTGCTGAAAGGTCATGCTGGTGGCTCAGGTTCAACCTGTTCTCCAGACCAGCCCAGGTCTATATACATCTGCTTTCTAACCAGTTGATATTCAGCTTCTGTATGGGCCACTCCATCACACATCTGATGACATCCCATTTACCATCTTTGAACTCAGTAAGACTCATGACAGCTCCTTTGTGTAGGCTTTCAAGATCTCTTTGAATAGAAACCCTGGCCTCTGGCTTATCAAATGGGTACCACCTGTCAAGTTGCTGTGGATGCACTTTGCCCTACCATCTAGTCCTTTTTCAAAATGGTAAACATTATTTGCTATATATTGATCCCTGAGATATGCCTCTTAGTAACTGGCCCATAGTTGGTCTTTGAACTTTGGATAACAACCATCTGACCCAACTTTCCACACACTGAACTTTTCTACTCACATCTCACCGATTTGGACATAAAGGTATTGTGTACTTTTAGTCTTCTAGTTCTTTGTATGCTTGGACAATTTTCCAGGAGGATTTGGTCCAAAAACTGGGACTGAAGTTAGGTGACTGGTCTGTAATCCTGTCCATCCTCTTTCTTGCCTTTCTTCAAGACAGGCATGACACCAGCTTACTTACTCCTGTCAGGGCACTCCACCAAGCCACCATGACCTTTTAAAGAAAGTGAGAACTACCATGCAAATGGTATCAACCAGCTCCCTCAGATGCATTTTATCCACACTAAGTGATCCGTAAGTATCTCTCTGTTGTGGGTACTGCTTCACTCCACTGGCCTATAATAAAATGGACAGTGAAAACTGAAAAGAGATTTTCCAGTGAAAATGGAAACAGAAATTTCATTAAGTACCTTAATCTTTTCTGTATCCTGTGTTGTAGTTTTCAAATCATGATGCTGCAGGGTCTTATTTACCTTAGCCTTAATTTTCATACAATTATATAATAGAGTGGGTTGGAAAGGATTTTTAAAGCTCAGCTAGTCATAAATTACTCTGGTAGTAATTCAATTACAGAATCCCTTCAACTTACCCTTCTGTTTTAACTTCACCTGAGGCTTGGGTTTCCTAACATCATTCTTGCAGGCTCAGGCAACATCTTTGTTTTCCTACATGGTGACCCATTAGTGCTTACGAACATCATTGTATACTGCCTACACAGTCTGCATGGTTATGCTCAGTCAGAGGTTCCCTATTCATCCAAGCTGGTCAGGGCAGATTCCTTCACACTACTTCTTACACAACATACATGACTGATGGTTCCCATTCTGACCAAACCAGTAATGGGCCATCCCATGACCTTACTGGAACATCTGGCAATATTTCACAAGAGAAACTAACTCCTTTGTTTTAATAGTCTTTGCTATCTTATTGCCAAGAATGACAGAATGGCAGAATAACAGGGTATCTCAAGTTGTAAGGCATCTATAAGGGTCATGGAGCTCAACTCCTTGCAGAACTACCTAAAATTAAACTATTGCTCTTGACTAAGAGCAGGTTAGGACCTTGAGCTCTTGACTGTCTTGGTGCAATGACTACTTCCCTGGGGAGATTGTTCCAGTGATTGACTAGCCTCTTTCTAAAGAACCTTCTCATAATGTCCATCTTAAACTTCCCCTGACATAGCTTCATCCCTATTCCTCACTGGTCATCAGGAAAAAGAGATCAGCACCTGCCTTTCCACTGCCTGCTCTGAGGAACTGAGCAATGAGACTTTATGAGATCACACAAGAGCTCCAGCTGATATCTGGCCCTGGGGAATCCTACCAGTCCTTTCAGGGGATTTATATTTTCAAGTGGACAGCAAAGTATGAAGACTGGCCATGGGAACTATTGACCTAGCAGTAAGGGGCTGTCTACTGATGTAATCAATGTTTGAAAGATGGAAAAGCAGTCTTTTTCCCCTTGGGAGCAAGGATCAAGGTGACAAGAATTCGAAGCTGAGGCCGTGTTTCTCTGAGGAATGAAGAACCTGCCTCTCATACTAACAAATGTCTGCTTCTATCATAACAGCATTTTGTAATTTTTAAAATAAGATGTCTTGCTTTAGAATAATTTTCACAGCAGAACTGCAGGCCAGTGGAGGAAAATGGGAATAGGAAAGTTTGCTTCCAGAAATATAGGGAGATGATTGATGATCACTTCCCTGGTCTTATTCACCATGCTGTTCCTGATATGGGGCCAAGATGCAGTTGGCCTTCTTGGCTGCCCAGCAACCAACCAACATCCCTAGGGCCTTTTCTATCAGGCTGCTCTCCAGCCATTCTTCCCTGAGCCCATAGAACTGCATGGGATTGTTGTGACCTAAATACAGAACTCAGCACATGGCCCTGTTGAATCTCACACCACTGGCCTCAGCCCATCAATCCAGCCTGTCCAGATCCCTCTCAAAGCCTCTCTACTCTCATGCAGTTGACGCTCCCACCTCACTTAGTGTCATCTGCAAACTTACTGAGGGCTCACTAAATCCTGTCATCCAGATCACTGAAAAAGAGTGAACACGACTGGGAGTGAAATGGAATTAACTCCATTCATCACCATTCTCTGGGTCTAGCCCTCAAATAATTTTTTTTATCCAGCAGAGAGTACACTAGCAGCCAGAATCCCTGTATCATATGACATTGCACCAGCTTTCACCTATTCTGCTCCTGGTCACAAGCATACTATTCATTACCAATCAGTATATTGACACCAAGCTGTGTGGTGCAGTTGATACACCTGAAGGAAGGGATGCCATCCAGAGGGACCTTGACAGGATTGAGAGGTGGGCCCAAGCCAACCTCATGAAGTTCAACAAGGCCAAGTGCAAG